>VWZI01011926.1:102711-145883 GCA_013396835.1 Psilopogon haemacephalus | reverse complement strand
GGTGGCACGTTGCTATCTCTGTGCCACCACGCTGCTGCCAGACCCATGGTGCTGGCATCACTCACAGTCCTGCCAAGGCATCTGTAGTCACAGTTCAGTTGGTGTTCCTCTGGGATACCAAGGGCAGGTTTGGCCTTGCCCTAGAGTAGGTCTTTCTGTCTTCTGGCTGTCAGTGCTGAGGAGTCCTGGGACTGATTTTGGTGCCAGCAGCTATGGCTGGGCCTGCCTTAATCTCAGTTTTAATACTGGCTACCCCATGAGGGTAGAGCAACACTGGAACAGGTTGCCTAGGGAAATAGCTGAGGACCCATCCACGGCATATTCAAGGTGAGGGTTGACATGGTTCTGGGCAACCTGATCTAGTGGAGAGTGGCCTTGTTTACTGCAGAGAGAGTTGGACTTGGAGAGGCAGCGGCTGTCCCACCAGATCCCAGCGAGCAGTGCACACTGAGAGAATTATTTAAAAAACAAAAACAAAACCAGAAAAATGCAAACAAGCAAAAAACCCAAGGAAAAAAAAAAATCAAACAAACACCAAAGTATTAGCCGTGGTTGTAACCTGTACAAATACTGTGGCTAGCAAAACTGTGGGCACCCAGACAGGTGCCTCATGCAAATCTGTGGGTGTCCAGACCCCCGGCTGCAGACAATGCCTGAGCCTAGCATTTGGAATGGAGGGTGGTGAGTATGAAACCTCTGTGAGGTGAGCAAGTGAGTGGTCTGCTCAGGATGGTGGCTGGGGAGGAACTTGAGAGACTAAGGTTTATAGTCTCTCAAGCAGCAGATGAGAGCTGCACATGTAGTAGAATATTCCATTTCCTCTTGCCACGCAGATAAAATGTGTAAAGAAGACTCAAGAGATGGGCAGAGAGTGGAGGCAGATGCCCCCCACAGAGGCAGGATCTTCTCAGTTCTACCAGCTGCTCTTGCATAACAGATACGGGACACTAGAAACTGTGGATTGGGCAGAGGAGGATGGAGGAGAAAGTTGATCTCCTCAATTGCCCAGGGCGTGTCAGACAGCCCCAAGAATTAAGACTAGTGCAACAAAGAAAAAAAGGAGATTGATGTAGGGCATTCACTTCTGAGAGGAACAGATGGACTGATATGTCAGGTAGACCCCTCTCATAGGGAGGTGTGCTGCCTACCTGGACCCTGGGTTACGGATGTTGCTAGTAAGATTCCTAGCCTGGTGCACTCTAAGGACTACTACCCATTATTGATCTTCCATGTGGGAGGAGAAGAGATAACGACTGGTAGTTCCAGAACAATCAAAAAAGTCTTCAATGCTTTGAGACAAATGGTACAAGACTCAGGAGCACAAATCCTCTTCTGTTATTCCAACTGATGGCAGAGATGTTGGATTAAGCAGCTGAATACAGTCTTTTAATACATGGCTCCGCAGATGGTGTCACCACCACAAATTTGGGTTCTTTGACAATGGCATGATCTATAAAGCACCAGGGTTGTTGACACCAAACAGGATGAACCTCTTTCAAAGGAGGAAGAGGGTCTTTGCAGAGGAGATTTCAGGGCTTGCTAACAGAGCTTTAAACAGGATGTGAAGGAGGAGGGGGACAAACCCATCAGGCTTCCCTGTGGCAAGGTATGGGAGGGCAGACCAGTGTGGGAGCAATGGCGGATTAGTAAGAGCTCTCAAACTGCTGCCCAAAAGCATGCTGGGGACAAAACAATGCAGATGAAGTCTTTCAGAGATGATCCAGGTAGGAGCTGCCAACAGGGAAACATCACATGGTAACACACATGGTAGTGATGAGATGAGGGGTAGAGAGAGGCTCATAGCTACAGAGGTGTCTGAGAGTGGACAGGTGGGACATGACCTCAGGGTTGAAGTACAGACTGAGAAAAGAGTGCCCAAAGAACAGGGTAAGGGAAAATCAGTGGGTAAGTCAGCACCAATAGAGGGAACAAACAGAAAGAATTGCAAATATGTGCAAGTCTACAGGGTTATGGTGTCATTGGCATCACTGAGATCTTGTGACCTCCCCCTCAGGCTCACTTAGTTCCTCATGATTGAAGTGTAGGGATAGATGGTTATAGACTCTTCAGGAGGGACAGGCAGGGGAGAAGGGGAGGACGTGTTGCCCTCTACATCAGTGATAAACTAGAACCAATGGAGCTCCACCTGGGGATGTGCAATGCAAAAACAGAGAGCTTATGGGAAAAAGTTAAACGAAAGGCATGGAAAGGGGACATCATAGTAGCAGTCTGCTACAAACAAATAGGAGAAGCTTCACGCTCACAGGCCTGGTACTCATGGGGTCTTCAACCACCCTAACATCTGTTGGAAGGACAACACAGCAGAGCACTAGCAACCTAAGAGGTCTCTGGGATGCACTGATGATAACTTCCTCCTCCAAGTGGAAGTGGAACCCACAAGAAAAGGTTCTGTGCTGGACCTAGTCCTCACCAATAAGGATGGACTGGTGAGTGAAATGAAGCTGAAGGGTAGCCCTGGATGCAACGACCATGAAATGGTAGAGTTTAAGATCCTCAAGGCATCAAGGAGGGTGCACAGAAAACTCACTGCTCTGGACTTCAGAAGAGCAGACTTCATTCTCTTCAGGGATATCCTTGGCAGGATCCCATGGGAAAAAAACTGGGAGGAAGGGGGGCCCAGGAGAGCTAGTCAATGCTCAAGGATCACCTCCTCCTGGCCCAAGACCAATACACCCCAAAAAAAGAGGAAGGCACACTTAGATACAAGAAGAAAGCCTACAGTGAGTGGAAGCAAGGACAGGTAAACTGAAACAAATACAAAGAAATTGTTTGTGCAACAAGAGATCAGGTTAGGAAAGCTAAAGCACAGCTAGAGTTGAATCTGGCTAGGGACATTAAGGGGAACAAGAAGAATTTCTTCAGGTATATTAGTGAGAAAAGGAGGACTAGGGAGAATGTGAGACCCTTGCAGAAGGGAAATAGAGAGCTGGTGACAAAGGATATGGATAAGGCTGAGGTGCTCAATGACTTCTTTACCTCAGCAAGGGCTCCAGCCACAATGTCCAATTTGCAGAGGGCAAAAATAAGGACTGGGAGAAGGAAGACCTGCCCACTATAATGAAAGATTTTGTTCACAAGCACCTGAACAATCTGAACGTGCACAAGTCCATGGGGCCTGATTACATTCAACCACAGATCCTGAGAGCTGTCAGATGAAGTTGCTAAGCTACTATTTGAAAGGTCATGGCAGACAGGTGAAGCTGCTGCTGACTGGAAAAGGGCATATATAACACCCATTGTCAAGAAGGGAAAAAAGGATGACCCTGGGAACTACAGACCAGTCAGTCTCACCTCTGTGCCTGGCAAGATCATGGAGCAGATCCTCCTGAAGACTCTGCTAAGGCAAATGGAAAACAAAGCAGAGGTGACTGATGGTAACCAGCATGGCTTCACCAAGGGCAAATCACGCCTGACAAATTTGGTGGCTTTCTATGATGAAGTCACAGCAGCGGTGGACAAGGAAAGGGCAACTGATGTTATATACCTGGATCTGAGTAAAGCGTTTAACTCTGTCCCACGTGGCATCCTGGTCACCAAACTGGAAAAACACGGACTTGATGGGTGGACAACTCGCTGGATAAGGAATTGGCTGCATGGTAGCACACAGAGTGGTGATCAAGGGCACAATGTCCACCAGGAGACCAGTGACAAGTGGCATCCCTCAGGGGTCAGTGCTGGGACCAGTGCTGTTTAACATCTTGTCAGTAACTTGGACAGAGGAATTGAGTGCATCCTCAGCAAGTTTGCAGATGACACCAAGCCGTGTGGCACAGTCAACTTGCTAGAGGGCAGGAATGCTATCCAGAGGGACCTGGACAGGCTGGAGAGGTGGGTCCAGGCCAGCCTCATGAAATTCAACACGGCCAAGTGTAAGGTCCTACACCAAGCACAAATACAGGCTGGGTGGTGAATGGCTGGAGAGCAGCCTTGAGAAAAAGACCTGGGAGTCTGGGTTGACGAAAAGCTCAACATGACCTAGCAGTGTGAGTGTGCAGCCCAGACAGCAACAGTGTACTAGGCTGCATTAAGAGAAGTGTGGCCAGCAGGGCAAGGGAGATGATTCTCCCCCTTTTTGCTCTGCTCTTGTGAGACCCCACCTGGAGTACTGTGTACAGTTTTGGAGCCCATACCAAAGAAGGACATGGAACTGTTGGACCGAGTCCAGAGGAGGGCTACAAAGATACTCAGAGGGCTGGAGCACCTCTGCTCTGAGGACAGGCTGAGAGAGTTGGGGTTCTCCAGCCTGGAGAACAGAAGGCTTTGAGGAGACCTTATAGTAGCCTTCCAGTATCTGAAAGGAGCCTACAGGAAGGCTGAAGAGGGACTATTTGCAACGTCTTGTTATGACAGGATGAGGGGTAATGGGTTTAAACTGGAAGAGGGGAGATTTAAATGGGATGTCAGGTGGAAGTTCTTCACAGTGAGGGTGGTGAGATACTGGAACAGGTTGCCCAGGGAGGTTGTGGCTGCTCCCTCCCTGAAGGTGTTCAAGGCTAGGTTGGATGAGGCCTTGAGCAACCTGTTCTAGTGGGAGATGTCCCTGTCTATGGCAGGGGGTCAGAACTGGATGATCTTTGAGGTTCCTTCTGACTTAAACCATTTATGACTAGATGACCTTTGGCAGTCCCTTCCAACCCAAACCATTCTGTGATTGTAGGACATGTTTTTTAAGAAAAAAAATGTACCATAAAATAAAAGGTCTTTTGTAGTTACCTTTAATTCTGAAGCAGGAAATCTGATAAAATTTAGAGGAGATATAACATGCTTAGAGTCAAGTCAGAAGCAGAGAATAAGTTTGCACACTATTGCAGCCTTTTTGTAAAATATAACTAGTTTTCCTTTTTCAGAATCACATTTTATTTTTCCTCAGATACAAGGATTTATGCTATTTGAAAGAAATAAAATAAATTTATCCTTGCTTTACAGTTTTCTACTGTGCTCTGTTTTGTTAAAATCCTTTTTATAATACAAATCTCTTTCCTGATGTGATGAGATCAGATATTTGTTGTACAGTTTTTCTGGACACTAAATGCAAAACAAAAGTGAAGTAACCCTGTTAATGGCTTAATCAAAGCAGAGATTTTACACATCCCAAATGTAAGTTTTAACATACATTTAATATTCAGCTTACTATTAGATTCAGCTTAAATAGCAAAAGCAGCATGTGTGGGTTTATTTAGGGTTTGTTTTAGTTGCTAAGTTGGGTTAGTCTTTTTGTAAGCATTGGAAGACATGCTCACTGAAATGTCTGATGCTTTTATTCCAGGGCTGACAGGAAGTTACTTCAGTTATTAATACTTTAACTCAGTTAAAAACCAAACCTCCTACTCTTGCTCTGTCATTACTAGTCTTTTTTGTTTGGTTGGTTTTTGTTTGTGGTGGGGTTTTTGTTTTGTTTTGTTTTAGTTTTGGGGGTTTTTTTGGGGGGGGGAGCGGTTGTTTGTTCATCCCATCTTCTGTGTAAGTGAAAGTAAGGAGGGCCTCTCAGAATCCAGACAAGATTTATTTTAGGTACTCCAAGGATAATTTAATGTTGAATTATCAAGTTTGTTTATTTGATATATTTGGTGTTCCATGATATTTTGATTTAGCATAGTGATACAAAAATATATCGAAATAATAACACAGGTCCTGCATGTTCATTGACGTGATGGATGCCTGCAATCACTGGAAAGGAGTATGTGGGCCTGTTGCTCCTCTCAAAGTTTGCTTTATTTGTTGTCCAGTTTCTGGAATTTGTATTAGACTGAACCACATATATGCTTTTCTATCCCCACTAATTATCTCAGGAAAGGCTGTTTATACAGCATGGTGAACCGCTGTTACAGCAGAAAACCTAAAAGTGGTTATTTCTCACCCTTTGCATGTTGACATGATTTCAGCTTGCTTTATGGCACCTGTTGGTCATTCCTTACTCCCTGAGCTCATTAATTTTGTCTATCTAGTTCTAAGCTGCTTTCCATTGTAGGCGTGTGCTGGTCAGTCAAGTTCCACTTCCTGGCTTAGATTAGCATTAAATTATTATGGGTGTTGCACAGTGAGTTTAATATATTCTTTGTATGAGTGACCAGCCCTCTGACAAGACCAAGTCCTGCGAAGTTACTTGGGTAGACTTCAGAGCAGTGTTTAATCAGAGCTCTAGTTAAGCTGATGTTCAAAATGTTGTGGCAACATGCATAAATGAATCTTTGGCCAGGATTTTCACAATTCTAAAGACTGAAGAAATTGTCTGGTGAAAAGTCAGAAAACCCCTGATGTTATCATGGACCTTTGAGATTAAGCAAACATTGAATCAAAGGCACATTTGAGGCTTGGGTTTGGGGTTTTTTTTGTTTGTTTGTTTGGTTGGTTGGTTGGTTGGTGGGTGGTTTGGTTTGGTTTTGGGTTTGTTTTGGGTTTTTTTGTGGTTGGGTTGTTTCAGTGTTTTTTTGTGTTATTTGTTCATTTGTTTGTTTTTCTGTATTGTTTCACCATTGCTCCACTCTTTTATGCTTTTGTTGAACAAGAAATGTTCTCAGTAACAAAACTGTGAATAAGTGGATAGGGCAAAAGATACGGGCTGCTCTTTGCCCTCTGCATACATTTCCTCTGTTCTTTTACAATTTTCCTTCACTACTGCCTGAAGAACTTTCACAGTTAACATGAACCAGTTAACAGCAACTTGTAAGGCAAAGAGGTGCTGGTCAGGAAGGAAGTTGAAGACCTACTAAGTTTTCAGCTAATTGGTTCTGATTTTCTGCTGTTTATCACCAGAATAAATATGCCCTTTTCTGGGAAAATGTGAGGGAGGATAAGGATGTCCAGCTTACACATATTGAATCTGTTTATACAATACAATGCTAGTTTCCTTAACTGAAGCTGACCTGGGGAAGACCCATTTGTGGCTTAGCTCAAGTAAGACTGAGCAGGAAATTAACATAAAACGTTTTATTCATATAGGAAAGGACCATCTCAGTCATAATCTGCTCTTTCAAAGAAACCAATTACTCTACAGCTTCATTGGAACTTGCTAGTTTACTGAAACAAGAGCATTTTGTAGAGACCATTTCCATTTCATCAGAGCTGAGGTAAGGCTCTGGCAGATTCCTGTTGGCTTTCTACTTGGCCTTTCTGCCTCAGACTTTGGCAAGCTGCCAGGTAGGCTAACAAGCAATAGAGAACCTGACAAGCACAGGTTTCTGGCATCTGTGGTCATCACTCCTTGGTAGTGACACTTTTTAAGATTTATGATGCTAAGGCAGCTCAATAGGTGAACTGCTCCAGCATGAGAACTGGTATTTCTCTAACTGTAGTATGAGAATACAACCTGTGCAAGTGCCAATCACAGATTGCATCTTTTTTTTCCTTTCTTTAAATAGCTTTCCAGAAAGACAAGCAGGAAAAAAGTTTTAAAATGTTTGTAACATGTGAAGAGAAAGCCTTTCATGTGAAAAGACTTTCTGTTTCTTGGTTTGAGAGGAAAATATATTTGTACTATTTTTATTGAATTAAAATTACTTATTTGGCATTGTTTAATATCAAAGCACAAAGTTTAAAATTGCAGTATATTACCATGGTAATAAGACTATCATAATGGGCTGCTGCATGTTTTTGTCAGTAAGTGAAAAAAATTTGGTATTCTAAATCTTGTTATTACATATGAATTGGAAGATTCATATGTGAGGCAGATCAAATGAGATATAGAAGGTTTGTTCTCTGGCAGTTGCCCTGTCTGATGGTTTGTATTAGCAGGCTGTCCTGCTTTGCTTGAATGTGTTGAGGGATGGGGGAAACAATGAGCTCTGAAGGCTCAACCAAATATTCAGTAATAAAATATTAGTCTGCTGTCTGAAATAAATGTGACAGCCTCAAATATACTTGTCAGTGGTTGCACGTGAATTTAGAAGAAGTGGCAAATATTAATTGGCTTCTATTAATTGGAGTTATACCACCTAATCTGATGGATACTATTGTTTCTGGTATCACAGTGAGTTAGTTCAGAATTAGATGTGTTCTTTTTGCTGAAAAAATACATCTTATCTCTGACAACAATGGCTACCACTACCAGCCCTCTTCCCCATTCGTACACAACAGTATTATTATTGTGTAGTCTTGAATGTCTTTGTCATTGGCATTTCCAGTGTCTGTGGTCCTGTTTCCCAGTAAAGACTGAAAGAAAGGTAGAAAGTTATGGTTGATTAGTTGGTTGATTTATTTTCAGTGATAGAAACCCCCTGCAACTTTTCTCTTTCTTGAGACTTCATTGGGTTTGCTCTCTTTGGTCTTACTCCTGACTGCTAGTTTGATTGAAATTTAAATGTAAATGTAGTCTGAGGATTTCTTTTTTCCTAAAAGGAACTTGATTTGGGGAGATCTCTCAATTTTATATATGCCTGAAATATCTGCTTTAAGAGAGTGAAATAAAGTTGTGATGCCATCTTGTAAACATACCTTCAAACCCCATTAGATGTCATCACATTTTGATCAGCTACCTGCTATTTTGCTAAGCACATGATTTCTTACCATCAAACTGAAAGTCTCTAAATACAATCTATCAGCATCTCAGAAGTGCTGCCTTTCAGTATCATTCTGCAATTTTTATCCTATCTATAATATGCATAATACACTGTTCTAACTCTTATATTTCCCTCCTCCCCTTCCTAAAGATTTCTAGGTCTGGCTTTTTACTTTGCCCTGGAGCTCTACTGCAATTTCCTGTAATATTTCAAGCATATATCTTTCAATTCAGTACAAATTGGCAGTGCTGCTGCAGTCAGCATGCATCTTTCCCTTCTGCCTTGGGCTTCTCCTCCTTCCAGAATGTATTTATACACACTTTCTATCTATAGGAATTAATCCTTTATATAGATTTTGTTCTGGATGTTAAGTAGTTCTGATTAGACCAGGTCTCTCTGGCTGCAATTTACTTCATGTTTCTTCTTAGATTCACATATTTGAATTCCTCCTTCCTTGTTTATTATGTCGTTTGTGTTCTCAGAGTGGAAGAATACACACACAATGTGTCACTGTCTTCTAGATGATCATTCTTAACTCCATCTTTTTAATTTGTTAGCTACGGACTCATTTTTTCCATAGTTCAATAACAGTTACCCCATCAATAGCTTTTCCCCTGAGTAATGCAGGTCTCCTTTTCATCTTTTTCAAACTTTTTTTTTACTATTTCACATCCAATGTATATGCCATTTACTGTGAACATCTAGTACCTGTTCTCTTCCTTTATTGAAATAAGTAGGTATTTTAATACAGAAAGTTTAAAAACAAAGAAATGGAAACAAACAAAACAAAAAGCAAGCAAAGATAAAAACGGAAAGCTGCTTGATCTACATTTATTTTAAGCTGTGTTTGTAACTATGTTCTTGCTCTACTAGTCAAGCTATTTAATCTAAAAAATGACAGTTTTTGTAAAATTTGCCAACTCCTTCCTCACAGGATATTAATATTTCTGTAGTGTCACTACAGAAAACGGTTTCAATGTGTGCTTTGTGCTCATGGGTCAAGAAAAGGGATTTGAAAGGAGGCAAGGGTCAAAACAAAACTTAGGTTTAGCTTGATCAAAAGCAAAACAGTAAAACCAGCACACATGGTGGCAAAAAAACCCCCAGAAAATATGTGCCTTATGCTAGCTTCAGTGACTCTATGGGAATACAGCACTTCACGGTAGACATAGACAGTCTTAGAGGTGCATTGTGTACTCTAGGAACGAAGTCAAAGATTTTATGTAGGTATATCTCCATAAAGGCTATGATTAAAACAGGAGAGTAAAAGCCTCAAGCAGTATAGTTAAATGTTTGCTTCTCTTACCTGACTTGCTAGCCCATACACTGACTTTCCAGCTCTTACCTAATAGGGATTTTGGTCCTTTCCACCATAGCCAAGAAATTAGCATGAAGATTGAATCTAACTCTATACAGCATTGTTCTCAGATTAGTTACTGCTTAGTGATCTTCACAACTTTGTTTGTCCCCTTTGGAACTTCTTCCTATTGTTAATAGTTTGTTATAATTCTTTTGAAGGCCATGGAATCCACAGGATTGCTGTCTGGTTCAATTAATATTTCACTGATTAAATCTGGATGGGCAAAGCCATCTTTCTTGTCATTAAGATTTTACTGGATTTAGTGTTGCCCTTCATACACAAAGTACACCCTGGGGCGTATCCAGTAGTCATCTGTTCTGACTTCCACCATATGTATATGAAGGCTTTCACGAGGGCTAAGTTTGGTTTGTGATGTGAGAGATAGCTCAACAGTTTTTCAATGGTCTCTTTTTGTTACTCCACTGGAATGAGTATGTGGGGCATTTTTAATGTTTGTTTGTTGTTTTTTTTTTAACTCCTGCTCGTCACCTTCTCTAGAGGTAGGAAAAAACCTTCCCATGAAACCAATGACAAACATACCCTATCTATGCTGAAAATAGATTGGTGAACTTGTGAAGTTCTGTTTGACACGCAGCAGTAAGACGCTCTGTCAGAAATCTAAAAATCATAGGTCGCGGTGCTTGGGGTTTTTTTGTTTGTTTGTTTTTGGGTTTGTTGGGTTTTTTTGCCAATGGAAGTGTATCTGTGTTTAACAAAATGGATTTTAAATTATAATCTTAGTGTTGTTGTGTTTGTGGGAACTGCATCAGGAATATCTATTGGCTGCCCAAGTTGATTTCTGCTGAAATGTTAGATAGAAGTATAATTGCATAATGCATATAATTGCATGTTGTCCTCTCATATACATTCAGATTTGATTAAAATAATATCTTCTGCCATCCTGTTTTTATTCATAAAGGTCATATGTTTTATTAGGCTTGACTATTCAGCTGCAGGATATAGAGAACTTTTTACAGCATCGGTAGTGTAATACACATGGTAGCCTTTCTGTTTGCAAAATAACACCTACTGGTCTTGAGGGTCACAGGGAATATTCCCTCCTTATCTACTTCCTTGCAAGCCATGGTGTGGTGGTTTTACTGCTGACAATGAAAACTCTCAAATGAATTTGAGAAAATAACAGAATTATATTTTGGATAGAGAGATGCATGAAAAAAGTTACAGGGCAGATATAGAAATCATAGCAACCCCCTTGAATTTTGTTCCCATCCCAAAACTAGACCTATAAATCCCAGTGCTCCAGTCCTCCCTGCCACCATGCCTCTGCTATTCATAGGCCCCAAAACAGGCCTACCCACTTACATATTTACCCAATAACATCTCCTGCCCAGACACGGCTGGAGGGATAGGAAAGGAGAGCGAGCTGGCCTTGCCCTGAGCTTATGAAGAGACAGCAGTATTATGGAATTTAATAACATTCTCCTCTAGTCCCTAGAGGAGTTTTAACCCTATAATTCACAACCTGGGGCACATGGTGCCAAACCTAGTCAACCTAGAAGATGAAATGTGAACCTGACTGGAATGCTCTCGTGTTGCCTTGGTGATGGTTAATATTTAAATGCTGTTAGTCTTGTGTCAGTTATATTTTCTCATCTTTACAGTCATGTTGCGTTTGGAACACTTACTGCAGTAGTTATTTATGGAGAAGTATATATAATTCCCTTTATCTTACCCCTCTTTTTGAACAAGGTTCATGGTTCACCATACGCTAAGAACAGATTTGTGTTATAGATATTTTCTACAGGTCTGTGGTCAATCTACAATTATCAGTACCTGGCCAGAGTAACACTTGGAAATGTAAATATACTAACAATGACAGAAATGACAGAACATGGTTTGAGGTGTTTTAAATATAGAATGAATCATAGAATGGATTAGGTTGGAAGTGACTTCAAGGATCATCCAGTTCCAACTCCCCGCCATAGGCAGAGCCACCTCTCACTAGAACAGGTCACTCAAGGCCTCATCCAACCTGACCTTGAACACATCCAGGGAGAGAGCAGCCACAACCTCCCTGGGCAGCTCATTCCAGTGTCTAACCACCCTCACTGTAAAGAACTTCCTCCTGACATCCCATTTAAATCTCCCCTCTTCCAGTTTAAACCCATTATCCCTCGTCCTGTCTGTCATGGTAGACCTGAAGGGTCAAAATAGGCCTGTACGCATGCTGACTTGCCCAGACATGTTTTCCTGCCTTCCCTCTGGTTTTGGAGAAGAAGCAACTAGCAGGAAAAGGGAAAAAAGACAATAGTGCCATGGAGTCTGAGCACTCTGGCTTACATAACTTGTTTTTCTCCTGCTTGCAATCCATGGTAAACAAGGTGCACACGCTAGCCTCATGCTAATGTCCAAAAGGGTCTAATCAATCTCAGGCATGAATACTAAAAGCAGATAAGCAGATAATGCAGAGTGCCTTTGCCATGCTTATGCTTCTGCCACAATTTTGCTATTATTCTGTGTTCTGCACCTGTGCCTGCAATACCATATTATTCTAATATAGCTATATAAGCCATACTCCATCCTGGAACCATTGAGTCTTTCCAGGAGCAACTTGAATAGCCTTCACGCAATTAGCAGCATGAGATACACATCTGCTGAGATACATCACAAGACGTCTGCCTGCACCTGCTGGAGCAACCTGTGTCTCCTGAGGACAAGCAAGCCTGAAGGCACACAGGTCATTGAAAGCCAAGAACAGGTCAGAAAACTGTCTGCACCCCTTCTTTTCCTCCCTCCAGCCTGTGGAGCCTGGAGTGAATCAAGTCTCAGACACAGACACAGCCAGCAACAGCAGCAGCCAGTGGCCAGACCAGCCAGAAACCCTGCAAGTGTTCTGGATACTTTCAATTTATTGATAACCCTGCAAGACAGGAGAAGTAATACTTGTCAGTAAGCTTTCCATATTGCCTAAATTCTGCCCTAAGCAGAAAGGGGCATGAATTCCATCTAGTGACCAAGTGGCACTATTGACCACAAGACATCTTTCACTGTTAATTAAATTACAATTGATTGTTTATTCATATTAATAGATGCTTCTAGATATAGAGATTGTTTATGTACTCATTCCATAAATGCTACAATCAAACCTATTTAATATTAAAATAAGTGATTGGGAGTGGAAAAGTTTGGATATTGGAAGTTAATAAATAATACTAACTTTGGAAAATCATATTGCATTAATTAATCATAACCCCCTCCATAACACTGTCATAACAAGACCTTGTGAATAGTCCCTCCCCAGCCCTCTTGTAGGCCACTTTCAGCTACTGGAAGGCTACTCTAAGGTCTTCTCAAAGCCTTCTCTTCTCCAGGCTGAAGTACCCCAACTCTCTCAGCCTGTCCTCATAACAGAGGTGCTCCAGCCCCCTGAGCATCTTCATGGCCCTCTTCTGGACTCTGTCCAACAGTTCCACATCCTTCTTGAGGTGGGGGCTCCAGAACCGCACACAGTACTCCAGGTGGGGTCTGACAAGAGCAGAATAAAGGGGGAGAATCACCTCCCTTGCCCTGCTGGCCACATTTCTCCTGATGCAGCCCAGGACACTGTTGGCTGTCTGGGCCACTGTCGGCTTGTGTTGAGCTTTCCGTCAACCCAGACCCCCAGGTCCTTTTCCTCAGGGCTGCTCTCCAGCCATTTGCCGCCCAGCCTGTGTTTGTGCTTGGGATTGCGCTGACCCAGGTGCAGGACATTACACTTGGCCTTGTTGAATTTCATGAGATGGGCCTGGACCCACCTCTCCAGCCTGTCCAGGGCCCTCTGGATGCTATCCCTGCTCTCTAGCAAGTCAACTGTGCCACACAACTTGGTGTCATCTGCAAACTTGCTGAGAGTGCACTCGATTCTTCTGTCCATGTTACTGACAAAGATTTTAAACAGCACTGGTCCCAGCACTGACCCTTGAGGGATGCCACTTGTCACTGGTCTCCAGGTGATCATTGTGCTGTTGATCACCAATCTCTGCATGTGACCATGCAGCCAATTCCTTATCCAGTGGGTTGTCCACCTATCAAGTCCATGTTTTTCCATTTTGGTGACCAGGATGCCATGTGGGACAGAGTCAAATGCTTTACTCAGGTCCAGGTAGATGACATAACTTTCCCTTCCCTTGTCCATCGCTGCTGTGACTTCATCATAAAAAGTAATTTTGACAAATACCTTTCATTTTCTAGAGAAGTTAGAAGGACATGTTTTGTGTTTGAGTAGTGCAGTGACTTAAACATTCTTTGTATTTCATGTGGTCTTATGCATCTAGGTACAAAGGAGCTCTGTTTACAGTTGCCTTCTGATACCTCCTAGATATTCAATTTTTTACTCTAAGATACATTCATATTATAACATGGAAACTGGAAGAATTGGAAATATGTAGTCTTGCAAGATACCAAGCTTGAAAGAAAATAAATTTTGTCTTGGGGCTGGGTCTGAGGTCTGAATTTCACTTCCAGATCTGCGACAGATTCTCTGTTATTTTAAGAAAATAATTCTGTTATTCAATACTAGAGCAGTCCCTTTCTATTAAAAAAAAAAAAAAAAGAAAAAAAGAAAAAAGAAAAAAGAATTGCAATGCTGCTTACAATTTTGTACACTCTTCTCTGATAGCTGTTCATGACTGTCTTTAAATCAGAAGTTTCTTTGTCACTGTGTAAAGGTTTAACCCCTCCTGGGGAGTGGCCTGAACCTGACCCCAGCTTCTCTTGACTGCTGGGGGTGATCTGAACCTGGCCCCAGGTACAGCGGTTAACCCACTCCCATTTCTTGTCTTGGACTCCTATAAAAACAGAGGAACCTCCTGTTTCACTCTCTCTGCCCTGCCTCATCAGTCAGCAGCATCCTGGTTCTTGCTGCTCCTGCTTTACCACGTGGTCAGTGAAGCACGTGGGGGGAGCAAACACCATCTACCTCCATCTGTTTTCAATCAATCTGGTTGTACATATATGTTGTATTTTGTTTCCCTTTCCTATATTTTCTTGTAACTCCTCTTACCTAAAATACCTTTATTTATTGTTAAAGATTATTTTGCTTTCAACTTCCAAACAGAGTCAAGAACATTCTTTGGGTGTTTTACCACTTTTCACTCTCTACATCTAATTTCTTTCTTTCCAAAGAGGGGAGAGGGGAAGGCATCCTATTATTGTATTGTTCTAGAAGGCTTTTGGACTCCAGGAAGCTTAACTAGAACCAATACACACTGACACTCTTCATTACCATTTTGTACTTCCAAAAGACCTGATTAGAAGCTTCCAAAATCAGATCAAGGTTGATTTGACACTTTGGAAAGTATACAAAACACTTAAGCAAATGGAATTTTCTACTGAAGGTGAACTTAAAAACCCTTTAGATTTGTTCTCAGTGGCTCTTTTATAACCAGAATTGATTAGGAGCAACCAGCAGCCCGATAATCTCTGTGAAATGAGTTGGTGTTTATATTCTGTTTTCTCTGTCTTGCAGTTAATTTCTCCTCTTAATCAATAATGTTGGGGTAATTAGCAAGCTCTGGAAGGGCCAAGAATATAACAATATTGGAAGTATGTTGGTGAGGTGATAAAGGCTGAATGATGGAATGAGTGGGTATTCCTTGACAGTCTCTCATTAACCTATACCTTTAAACGCATTCTATTTTGGTTATTTTGTAAATGGATATATTGCCCTGATCTATTAATTTTGAAAAATAATTGATTTTCACAAAATTTTGTTACAAATTTGTATGTCAGTTCAGTCAGAGTAAAGCACAATACTTACTTATGCCTGTACAACAGGATGCTAGGGTCAATGTAATGGTTCTGCCTCTTAAAAAGATGACATGTTTTTGGTTCATGATGCCATCAATTGTGCACATAGCCTCTGCAATTCTTAAGAATATTTTAAATTTACTCTGCAAAGAATTAATCCCTTTTCCTTCTGTTATGATTATTATTAGTATGTTATGAATTATTACTATTTTAATGAATATTAATTTTATATTATTAATATTTTTAAAATCAGGGAAATTTGCTGAGATTCTTTGGATGTTCAGTCTACAAAAGGCAATTACACAAAGGTTATTTATAAACACAGAATTAAAGAGTCTAAACAGTTTAAACAGTCAGAACTTGGAAAATAGGGACCTGATAACAGGGAAAATTTGAACCCGGTGGTACTCACAGATGCGATAGATACAAAGTGTCCCGGGAGAGGAGGAGGAAAGATTTGCCTTGCCGCCGCTGGTGCAAAACTGCAATGCACGCTGAAACATGAGGCCACTGTGAACGAGGTGCAAATAGACGTCCTGTCACAGTGAAAGGCATCAGGCAAAAGGAAGAAACAACTCTAAATCACCCCCTTTAAATACACTATTTTGAAAGGTGCAACTGGCCAATAGGCATTAGTGCCCATTGTTTTGACCAATGAATTCAAAGTCCTTTGCATAGGTGTCCACCCCAGCACTTGAGAACAGCACAAGACACCTGACTTGTTCATGTCCCCTTCAGGGCCTTATTAGGCCAAACCCTCAAGTTCTGCTCACATCCGTCAACCCCTGGACCTTGTTATAGGAGGAGGAGAGCAGGGGTTTGAAATAATTTGGCAGGATTTATGCCCTACCAGGACACTCTGCAATTCTTAAGAATATTTTAAATTTACTCTGCAAAGAATTCATCCCTTTTCCTTCCTGTAAGAGACAATCCTTCAATTGCATCAATTGTACCAACTGTCCATCAATCAAAAAGTCCATCAATTGCAGAAAACTTGTCATACCATGGAAGGAATATCCTGTCATGGCTTCTGCTCCCATGCTTTTCCATTTCTCAGGACATGGACTGTCTAGGCCCTTGATAAACTCTGCAGCACCAATTATCAACTTTACAGGATTTAGTCTTAGTACAGCAAAGCACGTAAATGCATTAAGTCATTAACCTCTGATTCCTGAACTTGTAGGATGCATTGCTTCTGTGGTTTGGAAAGAAATAATCAGTATTCTTTGTTTTGAAGCTCCTTCTGTTTCCTTTTTCCTTCTGTTTTTCCCTGAGTTTTTCATGGTGGCTCATGGAAGGAATACTTGTTGCATCCTAACTAATTGATCTGCTGTTCTGCTAATTTCAGTCTCAGTTTTAAATACTCAAAAAGAGCAGTGATTAATCTCTCCTATCTGTAATCCCGTGACTTCTCAGGATGCTTCTTCACCCTGCCTAGTTTTTCCATTATCCATTTGTTCTCTCTGCTTCAGTACAATTCCCTCTTATTACTCAGCTTTTTTGTAGGAAATAAATTACACTTTTTCCTTGGTTTTGAGAGAAATTTATCTGCCTAATATTCTAGCATTATAACTTGTGCTATAAACAATTTGCTGACAAAAGCAAGGGCTTTTGTTCAATTTCCTGGTCACACAAGATTGAAACCGAAGAGGTCTTGGTATCTGTAGACTTCAACCTGCCTATGGAGACAAATAATAATCCACAGCACAAACTATTTTTGGTTTTGGATAACTTCCACTACAAGTTACATATTTCATGAGAATCGGGTATTTACTTATGTGTGTGCATATATATATATATATATGTGGTAATGATTTTAATATAAAAGTATTACATATACGTATATATATGTAGTAAAAGCAGAAAAAGACAGTCAGCATTATATATCATTAAAAAAAAAAAAAAAAGTAGATAAGAAATTCTAAGAATAAGCTATAGTGCCTGCATATGTGATGCAGCATTTTAGGTCTGGAGATGCTTCTGCAAACACAGTTTGAAGCAGATGCTTCCCTTTAGTTAGGAGGGGGGGAAAAAAAGTGTCAGTATTTTGAGAACATCTGAAAAGTAGATAAAATACTTAAGCCGATTCTGTTCTCATTGGCATAGTTTTTGAGTCCTCAACTTAGTCACCTCAGATACTGTTGTACATCCTAATCTTGTGGCAGTTTAAGCCTAAGTATCATGAATTCCAGTTTTTTGCAAACTTGATTTTTTTTCTAAAAGCCTTAAAATACTTGGAGGTGTGTGGTTTGGGTTTGTTTTGTTGGGGTTTTTTGGTTGATTTGGTTTGGTTTTTTTTTTAAGGACAGCTCTATATATCTCAAATGTTGAAAGGCTACTAATTGAAAGAGTAACTGGCTCAAAATGTTCATGGGCACAAAAGGCAATCATTCAAATGGCAGCATTATGACAAGCCTCTTTTACCCTTTTATTACAGATACTCCCCTCAGATGTGAAATACCTAATGTTTAACAGCTGGTCAAAGTGAACAGGCAGCCCCCGTACAAAAATCTACCACTTCTGTAGAAGGCAATTTCCAGAAATCACTCTTAGAAACACAGCAGCTACTTCTGAAGAGAAAGGTAAGTGCTCCCCTTGTTAGACAGTATGTGCCTTCTCTGAAAGATGTGAAATACATCAAGAGGCTACGAGGTATTTATCAGACTACAGAAATATCGCCCTATTCTGGGACCAGAAATACAGAGTAAGTTGTTAAGGATGTTTCTCAGAAATGCAAACAAGGTGTTCAGAACTCTCGTATTTATGACTGTTTCACTCTGAGGCTGTTGAGAGTTTTAATTTTGTGGTTACCCCACCTGCTGATCCTTAGTAAACTCTAGGTCTGATTAACCAAAGGTGTATTTCTGCAGTCAGATCACGCAAGTTCTGTAACATTTGTGTGCAGGAATATACAATGGAAGCTGTTCATAATTTTTAAAGTATCTGATATATATTTAAGTGTCTTACAAGGAAGTAGTATGGCAAAATAGGAGTGGTGCACCTAGAGCCAAAACACAATGCTCCCTTGAGGAGGTTCCTTTCTTTGCGTATTGAACACAAACATGCACAGCATGCAAAGGGAGAATTCATGCATCCAATTCTTTTCATGAACATTTATGGCTAATTGAGGTAGATTTCTGGCTTGGACATATTAAAAAATGGGAACAGAGAAACTTAAAAGCGGAAGAGTATTGGAATCTCTGAGTAGAGAGGTGAACATTCCAGGGATAGACCATAAAATGGCAACAATGGATAAGTTAATGTCATTGGAGCATCAGAAGCTTGTGTTTGGAAGCACAGCTTATATCTCCCCCTTGCTGCTCTTTCTTCTGCTGTGCCTGATGCTATCTTCTTCCGCTTCTGTTTTGGCTGCTGCTTTGCTGCTTCACCTCATCCAGAGAAGGGCAAGGAGAATGATTAGCGGGCTGGAGGATCTCTCCTATGAGGTCAGACTGAAAGAGTTGGGGGTGTTCAGTTTGGAGAAGAGGAGGCTCCCAGGTGACCTTATTTTGGCCTTCCAGTATCTGAAGGGGGCCTACAAAAAAGCCAGGGAGGGACCGTTTGGCTATCAGGTAGAGACAGGACTAGGGGGAATGGAGCAAAGCTGGAGCTGGGGAGATTCAGAGTGGATGTGAAGAGAATGTTCTTCACCATGAGAGTGGTGAGAGCTTAGGTTGCCCAGGGGGCCACATCCCTGGAGGTGTTTAAGGCAAGTTTAGATGAAGCTCTGGAAAGTCTGATGTAGGTTAGGGTGTCTCTGCCTATGGCGGGGGGGTTCGAACTTGATGATCCTTGTGGTCCCTTCCAACTCTGACTGATTCTATGATTCTATGATTCTTTAAGGTTATTATATTCTGTAGTAGTTTATTCACAGAATCACAGAATGTCAGGGGTTGGAAGGGACCCAAAGAGATTGAGAAATGCAGCAGTAGCCAAGGCTCAAAGCAATCTGTCTTATCTTTTGTTTGGGTTCTAACTTTTATAAATTTTTCAGTAACCTATGAGTGAAGTAGAAGCAAATTTTGTTTTCCTTTCTCAGCCTATAGTCTAAGTTCTCATTCAAATCCTCCAATTAGTTCAAAACAGCACAGGTGTCATCAGCAAACTTGCTGAGCAGACTGTCTCCTCATCAATGTCATTGATGAAGATGTTGAACAGGACTGGACCCAGCACTGATCCCTGGGGGACTCCACTGCTTACAGCTCTCCAGCTGGACCTAGCACCATTGATCACCACTCTCTGAATTCTATCTTATAACCAGTTCCTAATCCACCTCACTGTCTGCTCTTCCTGAGCTTGCTCACTAGAATGTCATGGGAGATGGTGTCAAAAGCCTTGCTAAGGTCAAGGTGGACTACATTCACTGGTCTCCCTGCATCTACCCATTCAGTTATGGCATCATAAAGTACTATAAGTTTAGTCAAGCACAACTTCCCATTGGTAAATCCATGCTGAGTACTCCTGATAACCTTCTTCTCTTCCAAGTGCCTTGAGATGCCTTCCAGAAGGAGCTGCTCCATCATTTTCCCAGAGATGCAGGTGAGACTGCCTGGTCAATATTCCCCTGGTACCTCTTTCTTGCTCTTTTCATAGACTGGAGTGACATTGGCTCTCCTCCAGTCCTCAGGCATNAGCTGGACCTCGCACCATCAATTACCACTCTTTGAACTCTATCTTGTAACCAGTTCATAATCCACCTCACTGTCTGCTCTTCCATCCCACACTTCCTGAGCTTGCTCACTAGAATGTCATGGGAGATGGTGTCAAAAGCCTTGCTAAGGTCAAGGTGGACTACATTCACTGGTCTCCCTGCATCTACCCATTCAGTTATGGCATCATAAAGTACTATAAGTTTAGTCAAGCACAACTTCCCATTGGTAAATCCATGCTGAGTACTCCTGATAACCTTCTTCTCTTCCAAGTGCCTTGAGATGCCTTCCAGAAGGAGCTGCTCCATCATTTTCCCAGAGATGCAGGTGAGACTGCCTGGTCAATATTCCCCTGGTACCTCTTTCTTGCTCTTTTCATAGACTGGAGTGACATTGGCTCTCCTCCAGTCCTCAGGCATATCTCCTGTCTGCCACAATTTGGCAAAAATGATGGTGAGTGGCAGAGCAATCACACCAGCCAGTTCTCTCAGCACCCTTGGGTGCATCTCATCAGGGCCCATGGACTTATGAATGTTTAATTTGTGTAACTGATCCCTAACTCAGTCTGCACTGACCAGTGGGGTGCATTCCCTCCTCCAGGCTTCCTCTCCTTCATCCAGGGTCTGGAATACGTAGGGGAGTTCAGCCTTAGGTGTAAAGACTGAAACAAAGAAGGCATTCAGCAACTCTGCCTTGAGATTAGTAGACTCTGGATATTTGGTTTTATACCCGTTTACACTTAGAAGCATTTATTGTAATTAACTGAGGAACATTTCATAGTAAAATACAATGTATATGACAGTTTCTGCTCCTTAATTCAAAAGAACTTGAAATTTAGCAATGTTTTCTTCACATGGCTTTTAAGGTTTTGGCCAATTTGGTCTGCTGATTTATTACAGGACATTGCTACCCATCTAAAGAAAGTTCCCTTAAGTGTATGACATATAGATGCTCACATGCCCAAGAGTAAAGCTACAGAGGAACACCAAGACAACCATCAGGCAGATTTTTCTGCCAAGTTGTTTCAGATAGATAGAAACCGTAACTTGGATTTAGACTGAGAACACTGACGTGAACTATTTTTAGCCCAGTGGGCCCACAATTCCTCGGGACATCAAGATAGAGATGCTACCTACCAGTGGGCACAGGATAGAGCAATCGACATATCCACAGATGCAATTATACATGACTATGATATTTGTGCTGCTGTTAAACAACCCAAGCATCTGGAGCCCTTGTGGTATGGTGAGTGTTGAGTGAGGTACAAGTATGGTGAAGTGTCACAGATTGAAAAAAGTAATGAGGCACTTTACCTCATTCTTGGACTGGAAAGCAATATGTGCTGAACATGGGAGAAGCAAGCATCAAGTGGATAGAGACCTATACATTTTCCCATGCTACTGCATGTAATACCATTCTTGGCTTGGAAAGACAGATCATGTAGAGACATGACACTCCAAAGCAAATTGAATCAGATAATTGAATCCCAGGCAACCAGCAACAGAAAAAGGGGACAGGTGTAGGCTGGATATTAGGAAGAAGTGCTTCGCAGAGAGTGATTTGCCATTGGAATGGGCTGCCCAGGGAGGTGGTGGAGTTGCCATCCCTGGAGGTGTTCAAGAAAAGACTAGGTGGAACACTTAGTGCTATTGGATAGGGCTGGGTGATAGGTTGGACTAGATAATCTTGGAGGTCTCTTCCAACCTGGCTTATTCTATTCTATTCTATTCTATTCTATTCTATTCTATTCTATTCTATTCTATTCTATTCTATTCTATTCTATTCTATTCTATTCTATTCTATTAACAGTACTCATTTTAAGAAGAGCCTTATAAAAAATTGGGCCAAACAGCATTGTATTGAGTGGATATACTACATCCCCTATTTTTTGACCAGTAAAAAGCAAAATATTTTACTAGTATTGTCCAGAGTTGAGAGTGACAGAAGGTAATGGCAGTGAGATTCACACTGAGGACAGTATTTTTTTATGTTACCTTTGCACTAAAACCAAATATTGGCAGTAACAGTGTGGGTAGGTGAATGCTTCAAAGTTGTAGTGGGTTAGCAGTTACCTGCCCCCCCACCTTAATAAACCTCGGCTAGAACTCAGGACACTGGAAGTTAATAAATGAAGCTTTATATTTACAGCAATGCACAATATACAAGCAAATATTTACAAGATATAACAGATATTTACAGATATATACAGCAAAAAGGCAATACAGACACCACACCCCTCCTGGAGACCAAAATCCCCAAGAGAGGGTAACCAAACCCCCCACTACCGCCTTTCCCCCCTTCCCCAGCCTTATCTCACCACCTGTTGATGCTGCAGATAAGCTGAAGATTGGCCAGAGAGATTAGTGATAGGAAGGAGTTAGCAGTTTTAGTGATTTTACTCTGAATTAGCCACCAAGACCGAGAGACAAAAGAGAGAGCAGACACAGTGCTGAACAGACAGAAGCCCTCTGCTAATCTGGTTGTTTTGAGAACAGTTCTTAAAACAACTTTTTTTTTTTCTTCTCAGTAAAACTCGGTGAAGTGACACACTGTGTTTTTATCTCTCTCAGCCAATAGTCTAATTTCTCACTCAATTAGCTCAAATCAACACAAAAGTAATGGTTTTATTGTAGCTCAACACTCTGAATCATAGTTTTTGTCTAGTCTATTAGGCTTGAAAAGGAATGAAAACAGCTTGTCTAATATCTGGAGCAACTCAGAAACAGTTCATATTAGTTGACGAGGAATATATTATAAGAGTTCTGTTAAATGAAATGTACAAATGATAATTTCCAATCAGACGAGTTAGCTTTTAAAAAAATAAAATGAACTTGCCTTGAGGAATCCAGTCCTTAGCTGACCTTCCTGGTTGTAAAGCAATTAGTGCAGTGCTTTGGCAGTATAAAAAGCACTGTGGAATAGCAAAATGTGTGAAATTTCATGACAGTGAATGGAAATTTTATAAGAAATGTTAAAAATAGAAGTGCACCTCACAAGACCTTTTTCAACTCTCATGTAATTAACTTTACCCTGAAGCAGGTGAATTGCATCCAGGTACATGTGTCTGAAAGTTCTTTACCATTGCAGGCTGCATGACATTACCATGTAAATTATCTTCTTACAGCAGCTCAGGAGTAAAGGGTAAGAGACCCCTACAGATAGGGTTTCTCATAGCTACTACTTGCACAGCTTTCTCAGAGCTTAACAGTTTTCACGGCAGCCTGATCTAAAGTTACACAGCTGGTGCCATAGAAGAGATGATCTTGAACAGATGTATCTAAACCCCTTTGAGAGAGCTTGCAGAGCTTGTTAGTGCATTTAGGTTGCTGACATATGTGAACAAAGGCATTGTTCCTCCACGAGGACAGAAGGATGCTAGAACCTTTGAGACAAATGGTATTACTAGCCTTATACTATGTACTTGTACATAGGGAAATTGGCTGTGTACAAACTGGACAACTGGAGGAGTATTTTGTCTGAACAAGATTCCCCTCCCCTACAGTTCTGGCCTTATAAGCACTAATTTCTTGTGTTCGGCTCAAACAAAGAGTGTCACTTCTTGAACAGGTTTGATCTAGCTAGTTAAACACTTACACCAAGCTCTCGAACAAATCAAGGAGTATTTGCTCTGGAGAGCCAGATGGCTAGCCACATGTTATCATGGTAGTACCATCAGAGGAAGAACCAGCATGACAATGTATCTGGCCTCTGAATACATTTCATGTCCCAGTGATACCTTTGGCAGGAAATGTGACTGACTGAAACTTAATCTAAGGTATCAGAAGCTGAGTGCTAAGTATCAGCAACACCTTTTAACATTTTAAAGGAAGACTGGAATAACTGTCAATCTTCTTTAATCTTGTTGTATCAGTGAGTTATGTGCATCTCACATTGTCTGCCCTCATACCTCCAGAGAAGTGATACTGAAAGAAAATTGACCCTCAATTCGGTAGCTTTCTGTAGCTGAATCCAGTCTTGGACTTCTGCCACAACAACAGAGGTGACAGGGATGTAGTTCCTGTCAGAGGGGTTAGATTCAATATTGGCTTTGTATATATTTCATTCTTCTATTATTTTCATTAAAGAAGTTTTGGGTTTCTTTTTTTAATCTATTTGACTGTCTCACTTCTTCCTTTCTCCTGCTCTGGGAAGGAAGAGGAGTTATTAAAGAGTGTCTGTCACTTGGTTAAGGACAATATTGTATGAGACCAGTAGGATCATCTCCATAACTCCAAATTAAAATTTGGTTTACAGAAAACCTGCATATCTGATCAAATCCATTAAAACCCAGAATCCCATTATAGTTATTAATTAAACACAAAATGAGATAAACCAAATTTTTATCTGATTGGAAAATCAAAGATATTTTGGCCTTCACATCCTTACTGGTGGGATAAGATCCATCTCTCTGAAGAAAACCTGCTCTGCATGCTTTACAAGAGCTTTGATGTGACCTGGAAATTATCACTTTGTAGTTTCAGGCTCATCTGTGTTTTAAACCTTTATGGAAGTAATATCCACAAAGGAAGAGTACTTATTAAATAAAATAGTTTGCAGTCTGATAGTCCTAGGGCTTCATTTTCCTTTGTGTAAGCTGTGAAAATCAAAGTATTGCAAATTATCTCAGGTTTGATTGCATAAGAAATATGGTGGAGCAATCAGAAGAACATCAGTACTGGGCAAAGAAGAAGTCGGCATAATAGTGAGTAGAAAATAGTTTGCCAAGAATTAATGAGAGAGTTTCATGGACTGTAGGAACATAGGATCTAAAATGTGTTCTCCTTTCTTATTTTTACCTGTCTCTTGAGTATAAAATGCATAATCTAGCAACTTGGGTTAAATATAGTGATCTGGGAAAGAATACCAATATTCATTAAAAAGTGGAGACTTGCAGAAGAGCTAAGGTTGGAAGAGGCCCCTGGAGATAGTGCATTCCATCTTCACTGCTGAAAACAAGGTCAAATTTATAACAATGCAGAAAACAGTAAGTTGTTATTTCTTCTACTTCAAATTCAGTCTATTGCTTTTACTTCTGTATAAAACCCTGGAAACTAAAGATGCAAACTACTAATAGTTTTCCGAGTTTTACCAGCTACTGCCTGCTTCTCATCTACATTTTAGGGCTAATGTAAAGAGCCTTTGCAAAGTCAAAGGGAGCCTGAATTTGTACATTTTTCTGGTGTCAGAACACTTCCAGTGAGTGTAAGTTATGTGGTAGTTGATAAGTTTTGTTGTAAGTTGCTGGGAATTCACATTTTATTTTTTGCTGAGACTCAACTTTGTCTTAGAAAGGGAAGATAAGTATAGAAATGCTTTGGGATTTTTCCCCTCATCTTCTCACTCTATTTTAGTTGAAGTGGTGAGTAAATAGGTGAATATTCAGCTATGTTTTGCCCATATGTAGTTTCCCTGACAGTCTTCTGTCACTGCCACTTTGAGTACTGTGCATAGCAATGCAAAACCTTTTTCATTTACCAAATATTTCACGTATAATACACTCAAAATAAAGCTGTGCACATTAAATTTTTACATCTGAATTGCTTTTTTTTTTTTTTTTTTTTTTTTTTTTTTTTTAGTATTGCTTAATGTTTTATCCAAAGTACTCTAGAAACATAATAGTCTAAATTCTACAGGTATACTGTTATTTCCTGTCCTCAGTTCTGCTATCTGGGGTATAAGTATGATACATATACTGGATTTTTTAAGGTATATTTTAAGAAGGAGACGGGGTATGGAGTCTCACAAAAATGGTCAAGGGCCTGGAATACTTCGATGAGGACGGGTTGAGGGAGGTCAGATTGCTCAGCATGGAGAAGGGAAGGCTCTGAGGAGACCTAATAGCAGCCTTCCAGTACCTGAATGGGGCCTGCTGGAGAGGGTCTGTTGACAAAGTGATAGGATGAGGGGCAGTAGTTGGAAATTAGAGAAGAGTAGATTTAGGTTGGATGTTAGGAGGAAATTCTTTACCGTGAAGATAGCGAATACTGGAACAGGTTGCCCAGGGAAGTAGTTGAGCTATTCAAGATCGGGCTCAACAGGGTTCTGGGCAACCTCATCTAATGGAGGATGTCCCTGCTCACTTCAAGGGGGTTGGACAAGATGACCATCAGAGGTCCCTTCCTACAGAAAGCATTATATGGTTCTTTGTATGCAAAATTCTGAGGAAAAGGAATAGCAGGTCCTTTGCTATTGAGTATTACAGCATCTATTCCATTAAAATATGCATACAAAGACCATGCATGTATTAGTATTTAAAATTATTGATACTCTCTCAATGGTTTAGGATTAGATACCATTTTGTAGAAAGCTAAACTGGGTTCATTGCTACGTGAGATATACCATGAATTCTACTTTGCATCTTCTGCTCCACCTGTTCATTGGTGAATCTCAGTGTGAAAGATGTTACAGGCCTGGATACCTCATCCAGTGATACCTCTGGCTGAGGAAGCTAAGCAGAACTTGCCACATCTCTGCTAAAAGCGTCTAGAAAATTCAGGTTTTATCTTAGCTCTAGAGTACCCTGAACTTCTTAGTCTGTCAAACTACTGATACTTTTCTAAGTTTCTTTAGGGAAGGACACACATTGTAAAAGGAACCTTGAAGTTTACAGTACTCTTATTTGTCAAATCAATGAATAATAAAGTTCTATCCAGACAGGGCTCTGCCTGGCAATTTCTGTAAGTAGTCATATCTCTAATAACATAGTAGAACAAGCAAAATTTCTTAATTTATGCAAAGGGCATGTGCTGGTCAGTCTTAAATTTTGCCAAAAACTCAGAGAGTCTTAGGTCTTTATCAGATAAGGAGGGAGGTGAGCGGAACTCAGGTCCTTCAGTGATTAAATCTTTTTTAGCCAATTCACTTCCTAACAAGCCTAGGGGAGTGGATTGTGACTGAGCCTATAATGGAATAATTTACAGTTTATGTGGATTGGTGCCAGCTTGAATCTCACAAATGTGTTTCTAGTGAAACTGAACTGTCATTCCCTATGAACCTGAACTTGATCCTTCCAGGAGCCTGAGAAACCTTCTTGTCCACCTTGTCTTCCTTTGGTAGGTGAAAGCTACTAAGGCCAGCTTGACTGAATCTTTACTGTCCTCTNTATTTACAATGTATAACAGATATTTACAGATATATACAGTGAAAAGGTTATACAGAAACACCACAACCCTCCCAGAGATCAAAATCCTTAAGAGGGGTCTCTAACCACCCCTACCACCTTTCCTCCCTTCCCCAATCTTATCTCACCTTCTGTTGATGAAGCAGATAGTCATAGGTAGATCGGCCAGGGGGGTTAGCAGTAGAAAAAGAAGTTAGTGGAATTATTGAGAATTAGCTACAAAAGGCAGGGACAAAAGAGCCATGCAAGAAACAGCCACAGCCCAGAGAGGCCTGGAGCAGTTTGACTTATCGATATTTGGGTTATAACTCTTAAAACTATTTTTTTTCTTTTCTCAGTAAAGCTGTGAGTGAAGTGACATTGTGTGTTTTCCTCTCTCAGCCTATAGTCTGTTTTTCTCACTCAAATCCTCCAATTAGTTCAAATCAGCACAGCTGGTTTGAGGCTAATTCAAATATTTTAATAAGGAAAATTAGATTATAGACTGTGAAAAGGTTTGCTGAGGTGTATAAAAACAAGGACATAAACACAGATATGGCAGTCTGTCTGTTGGTGTCTGTTGGTGTCTGTCTCTCTTCCTGGCTTCTAGCTGGATCTGTGCAATGCAACTAATCATTCTGCTTCTAACTCCCTAGCCAATCTTTCCAATTGACCTTGCAAGTAAGGCATATTCTGGGATAAGGTTGGGCAGTGGAGGGAAGGTGGAAGGGTGGTTGTGGACCGCTCTTGGGGACTCTGATTTCTGGGAGGGGTATTGTGTTCCTGTATTAATTTTAAATTTTAACTTGAGTGAAGTGAAGTTGAAGGGTAGCCTTGGTGCAGTGACCATGAAATGGTAGAGTTTAAGATCCTCAAGGCATCAAGGAGGGTGCACAGAAAACTCACTGCTCTGGACTTCAGAAGAGCAGCCTTCATTCTCTTCAGGGATATCCTTGGCAGGATCCCATGGGAAAAAAACTATGGAAGGAAGGGGGGCCCAGGAAAGCTGCTCAATGCTCAAGGGTCTCCTCCAGGCCCAGGAGCAATACATCCCAAAAAAGGAGGAGGGCACACTTTGATACAAGAAGAAAGCCTGCAGTGAGTGGAAGCAAGGGCAGGCAGCCTGAAACAAATTATGAAGAAATTGTTTGTGCAACCAGAGATCAGGTTAGGAAAGCTAAAGCACAGCTAGAGTTGAATCTGGCTAGGGACATTAAGGGGAACAAGAAGAATTTCTTCAGGTATATTAGTGAGAAAAGGAGGACTAGGGAGAATGTGGGACCCTTGCAGAAGGGAAATGGAGAGCTGGAGACAAGGGATATGGATAAGGCTGAGGTGCTCAATGACTTCTTTGCCTCAGTCTTGAGCAGCAATTGCTCCAGCCACAATGTCCAATTTGCAGAGGGCAAAAGTAAGGACTGGGGGAGGGAAAATCTGCTCACTATAATTGAAGATCCCGTTCATGAGCACCTAAGGAATCTGAACGTGCACCAGTCCATGGGGCCTGATGAAATCCACCCACAGATCCTGAGGGAACTGGCAGATGAAGTTGCTAAACCACTGTCCATCTTATTTGAAAGGTCATGGCAGACAGGTGAAGCTGCTGCTGACTGGAAAAGGGCAAATACAACACCCATCGTCAAGAAGGGAAAAAAGGACGACTCCGGGAACTACAGACCAGTCAGTCTCACCTCTGTGCCTGGCAAGATCATGGAGCAGATCCTCTGGAAGGCTCTGATAAGGCAAATGGAAAACCAACAGAGGTGATTGGTGGTAAACAGCTTCACCAAGGGCAAATCATGCCTGACAAATTTGGTGGCTTTCTATGATGAAGTCACAGCAGTGGTGGACAAGGGAAGGGCAACTGATGTCATCTACCTGGACCTGAGTAAGGCCTTTGACTCTGTCCTACATAACATCCTGGTCACCAAGTTGGAAAAACACAGACTGGATGGGTGGACGACTCACTGGTCAAGGAACTGGCTGCATAGTCACACACAGAGAGTGGTGATCAAGGGCACAATGTCCACCTGGAAACCAGTGACAAGTGGCATCCCTCAGGGGTCAGTGCTGGGACCAGTGCTGTTTAACATCTTTATCAGCGACATGGACAGAGGAATCGAGTGTGCCCTCAGGAAGTTTGCAGATGACACCAAGTTGTGTGGCACAGTCAACTTGCTAGAGGGCAGGGATGGCATCCAGAGGGACCTGGACAGGCTGGAGAGGTGGGTCCAGGCCCATCTCGTGAAATTCAACAAGGCCAAGTGTAAGGTCCTGCACCTGGGTCAGCGCAATCCCAAGCACAAACACAGGCTGGGCGGCAAATGGCTGGAGAGCAGCTCTGAGGAAAAGGACCTGGGGGTCTGGGTTGACAGAAAGCTCAACACGAGCCGACAGTGTGCGCATGTGGCCCAGACAGTCAGCANTGGGACATGTTGCCCAGGGAGATTGTGGCTGCTCCCTTCCTGAAGGTGTTCAAGGCCAGGTTGGATGAGGCCTTGAGCAACATGTTCTAGTGGGAGGTGTCCCTGCCTTTGGCAGAGGATTGGAACTAGATGGTCTTTGAGGTATCTTCCAAGCTAAACCATTCTATGATCCGATGATTTCTGTATATAGCTGTAAATATTTGTAATATATTGTAAATATCTGCTTGTATACTGTGCTAAGCTGTGACTATAAAGCTTCATTCCTTAACTTCTAGCTGGCTGAGTCTAGTCTGGGTGAATTGGTTGTTTGTGTGGGAGTGGGTAACTCCCTAACTATCACAGCCCTGTATCTCTCCTTGTATGTTTCAGAGAGCCTTTCAGCTTAATTATCTTGTGTTCTTCATTATTTTGTGCTCCCTTCTTACAGATTTGAGTCATATGCTTTAATTGTATCAATAGAATTGTATAGTTTAGGTTGGAAGGGACCTCAAAGATCATCTAGTTCCAACCCCCTGCCATAGGCAGGGACAACTTCCATAACATTACCTCTTCTCTGGTGGTAAAGTAAGTATAAGAATTACCTACTTTCCACCATTCTCAAGTCTTACTTAACTTCTGCAGAACCATTCAGATCTCCTTCAACTTTAACAATGCAGCTGTGTGTTTTTCATTTTTTCCATTACATCCCTAAAATAATCCAGGCTGAAAAAAATCCAAAAGCAGAAGTGGTCCAAAGCAGGGAAATATATATTGGTAGAGGAAAAGGGCAATACTTAAGCTATTCTTACCTCTGAGAAAAGGATACATGGAACTGTTCTTTTAGCATCAGGTGAAGGCAAAAGTTACAGGATACAGTAGACTTTAACAGCTATAGTGTATCACTGCAAGAGTTCTCCCTACATTGCTGTCAGTCACAGGCTATGAAAGTGGTGGATGCAGCTTGATGTATTGTATTTGACTTGATTCATTACTCAGCCCTCTAACTGCAGCCATATACAAAACAGGTTCAGACTAGTATTGCTTGACTGAAAGATTAGTTCCTGAAAGATGGATGCAAACACAGTTAAAAGACACAAAGCAAGCAGTCAGAGCAGATACAGTAAGAAACACTTGAATCTTCTGCACTCTCATAACAATTTGCTTGTCCTTTTGGCATTGCAAACCCAACCCAAATGTCTCTGTGTTGTACATTCCCGTATGACATTACATACTTTCATTATAGTCCCCAATGTGTGGGTCTAGACAAAAGCTCTGAGGTAAGATCAGCCTGAAATCAGGAAAAACATGATATGTGTTTGTGTGTGTGTGTGTTCAGCATAGTTTTGAGAACTTATTGCATGTGTTCTTAGTCCACATGAGAAGTTTAAAGAGTATGAGAGAATCTACTGAAGTGGCAACAGAGGGGCCAGGTTGTAATTTAGTAAGTACTTGAACAAATAGGAAGAACAACACAATGCTGCTGGTGACAAGTCTGACATGAAATAAAGAGTATGAACTTCTTTGCTATATTGTAGGTTGTAGTACAGTTAGGAAAGTGGTGGCTACTTGACAACTGAGGAAGAGAAGGGAGAAGTAATACCACCGAGACTCTTGGCAATATATATTTCCACAGGGGAAACACAAGAAATCTCTATGGATGTTGAAAACAATGCAAGAAATAGAACCCATTAGCATTTCAGACTGCAAAGAAAACTATCCACTGTTTAATGCACACAGCCACCCCCAGACAGAAAAAAAAAAAAAAGCCCTGTTTATACATTGTGTATCTCATGACTGCAATAAAATGCACAGACATTTTTAAATGCAAGATCCATGCATGGTGAACAATGATTTACCTTCTTGGGAACCTTGATTTAGTGCCAATGCTTCCCTCTCTGTAATACAAAAAGCACTGAAGTCCCACCATAACTGTTACTTTTTATTTACAATATTTAAAAGATTGAGAACAAACTCTTAGGACTGAGCTAGAAAAAACTCCTTGTTTTGCCAATGGCAAAAATATATATGGGAGAGTAAAGAGTTTTCTTGAGGACCAATCATTCATAGTCTTTTGCATTATGACAAGGTGCATCCACTAAATACATGCCTCAGAAAATTAGTCATCTACATTTTATGATTTCTCTAAACATATATATTGAAAAATGATGGAATACTCCTTTCATGAAGAAAAGGGAAAGAACTGAAATGGGATACACAAGACAAGTTTTTAGAGTTATAATCTTTAGACAATCCTTTGAAACTCGTATGAATAATCTAAGAAAGGAAGATGATGACAGCTATTTTAGGTTCTGCTTTTTACATTGCTTTGGAGAAATGGTGCAGAGAATCTTTGACTCGAACAACTGTTGGTCAGCATCAACACTGTAAAAATTTCAGTCCCAATATTTTACTTGCATTAAATGGTAAAAGTTTCTTTATTTCAGTGGCATTAAGCAAATTTCCACCATCTGAGGATTTTAGTTTATTGTATCTAAGGCTTTATAGTAGTGTCCTTAAACATTTCATGAGTAGAAGGTGATGATAAATGGAATCAGAATTCTTACATTTCTTTAAAAAATATGAATTCTTTAAATGTTTCAGCTTGTTTAGAACCACTGAGGCCTGAAACAGACCTTTTTATAAGAGATTTTTGCTGAAACAACAATAAAGTTTCATGAAAAAATAGAATAATACAATAAAAATTGAAATACTATTAGGTCAGTAAACCTCTCTAAGAAAAGAAAATTCTGAAACAGAATAAAAATTATTCTGAACAATCAAATTACTCAGGGGAAAAAAAGCTTCTCAAAGCTTCTTTGAGAAGTTAAATTTTATGATAGAGGAAATAAAATTGTGGAATTGATAGAGTATTAAAGGAGATAGAAAGCTCCAGAGCAGCACTGTGCATGCAAAATAAAACAAGGGAAGTTTCATAGATCTCACTAAGATTAACTCAGGTGTGGTAGCCATTTGCAAAACCCGCTCTAAGCCAAGAGTTAAAAAAAAGAAGGGTTGGGTGGGGGGGGGTGTGTGTGTGTAGAGGAGTGAGGAAAGTAGTTTGAGTTATAATTTTTAAATGGAAGTAGTCCAGTTTATTCAAGAAACTTGGACTAGCTGTGCATCCCTGTGAAGTCAAAGTCAACAAAGTGTATTTGGAGACATTGTTGACCCAAGAAGCATGGTGTCTTTTAGCATAGTTTGATCTTTTAATAGAAGTTGAGTGGGGGATACCCAGTTAGTTCTGACTCATTGCCACAAAGAAATGGTCTTCTAATGTAGTGATGTTCTTGTTCAGGTTGCTAGTATGGCTAGCTGCTGCTTTAGTTGTTACTGTCATTGACACTGGACACTGTTCCTCATCATTATTTATTGCTACTATGTCGGAAAGCCCTGTTGTGCCTAGCGTGGTACAAAGGAAAAGAGAGAGGGAAGGTGTCTGTCCTGAGAAGTTTACAATTTTCATAGTGGAAGGAAAGAAATTACTAATTTTAGGATTTGTAACTTACCATCCTGAAGTTCTTAATGAATTACATGGAAATCCCTGTTTCTTCTCCTCACTAACCACAACAGTATTCTGCAATGATGAGTACACCTGTGCCATCCACTCTTCTGTTCAGCTGTTGCATGCTGGGGTAGAACTTTATTGTTGACCCAAAGTCACATGCCAATTAGTCTTGCACTGCCTGATCATCAGAACTACAACAGCAGTTATTCTGTGATACCAAGATTGTAGGAAGGAGCAAAGAATTGGAAATACAGGCAAGAAATGCAGTTCAAATATCCTTATGTGTCTTCAGCATGTTGTTTCATAGTGAACTTCTACAGAATGAGTTGTTGCCTTAGTAATGCTGATGTAGAGAATAAAGAAAAACTTTTAGGGAAGCTGTTGGCAGCAGTCTGGATTACACCTACAAGAAAGATGAGTAGGCTGATTGAAGCTGTCTGTCAAAGTTTGGTTAGAGCTGTTTCACTCAGCTTGTTTCACTACAAGTCAGTGTCATTTTGATGTGAATTAGTTTTTTTAAAGCTGAAAGCTAAGGGGAATTTTCTTCTTATATTTTCTGTACTGCACCTAGTTATAAATAGAAGGCAGTATTAGGCAATAGTGGGAAGTAAAGGATGGTGGGCCATGTTAGAACGCCTTACATGTTTACAGCACCTTTTAAACAAAATTTTAAAATGTACTCTGTATTGTGACTATGGAAAAGTGTGTTATGTTGTTTTTATGTCTATCAAGAACTATTATGTTTGTGTTAGCTTCTAAATCTGAAGTTTTATTAGCATCTAAGACAGAATGCAACTATTTCAAGAATTGTTTTTTTCTTTTTGTGGATTACAACTATGTACAGTGGGGACTGTAAAGTGGGCTAGTGATGAGTGTATACAGAGTTCACAGAAAGATGAAGAGGAATAGAGAGTTGGTTTTTGCTACAGAATACCTACTTGTTCATATGTGATGTGACAGCTGATATAAGGAGTTCTTGCTTTATATATTCTGACATAAGCTTGTAGTGAAAGAAGACTTGCAGGCTCCTTAGATACCAGATTAATATTGTTATCAGCTAATTTCATGAGGTAAAGCCCATATTTTTGTACTTGATTTGAGGGTGCTGGGAAAATTTATCTAGATTTAGTTGGTTTGGATCACTTCAGAAGAATTGGTTAAGGAAAGGTGATATCAGCTTTACATTGCATAATCTTGCTTATATGCAGCACAGTCACTCTATGGTATGTTTTTGCAACTCTATTAATGATTCAGAGAGCAGACAGAAATTCTATTGTTATTTGTGTTTCTTAAATAAACACTCAGTGGAAGGGATAAAAAATGCCTGCTGACTGGATACCCACTAGGATTTTTGCTAGAACAGTTATCTGTGAGCTGAAATTCTAAATGGGGTTGATATGGTCCAAACTGGAAGAGACCAGACTTTATCTAATTGATGCTTTTGCATTTATTCATGATTTTACTTGAACACCGTAGGAAAAACAGTCAGTAAAAGATGGAAAGGATAGCATTCAGCATAGTTTTGCTGAAGAAACTCAGGTGTAAAAATAAACCATTCCTATCACCATGGAAGTTTCTAAAATCTTGTTGTAGTTTTGACTGCTACAATGCAACCTTCTGTGCAATGCACTTCAGGGGATCAAGGAAAGCCTTTTCTGAGGTTTGCATGAAGTCTTGGTCTATCTGTAGCCCAAAAACTTTAACATAAATGCAAACCAAAAATATAGTAATATATAGTTCTCAAACTTTCAGTCAACCAACAAAAAAATTTTAACATATGAAGAACTGATATTTATGGAATCCACAGAGTATCAAACAAGATCTGGCTTGTTTCACTCTTTTTTAAAGGATATTGTTAGGCAGTACAGATTAAATTTGCAACATAATTCAAAAGCTGTAGCTTTCATATTTCTTCCTAGTTATTCTAGTTTTGTGTAGCTTAAAGATATATGACAAACCTAATAGTCTTTAGCTGCTCAACCCACTAATGGCATTCTGGACTACAGTAGTGTGGTTCTTCCCTTCTACTTGGCACTGGTAAGGTCACACTTGGAATGTTATGTCCAGTTCTGGGCTCCTTGGTGCAAGACAGACATAGACATACTGAAGAAAGCACAATGAAGGGCCACAAAGATTATTAAGAAACTGGAGCATCTCTCCTTTGAAGAGAGGCTGAGAGAACTGGGACTGTTCAGCCTGGAGAAGAGGATTACAGGGCAATCTCATCAGTATATATAAATACCTGAAGGGAAGGTGCAAAGAAACAAAATACAGACTCTTATCAGTGATGCCCAGTGACAGGACTAGAGTCAATGGGCACAGACTGAAACACAGAAGGCTTTGTCTGAACAGCAGGAAGCATTTACTGTGAAGGTGACCAAGTGGTGGCAGAAGTTTCCCAGAGAAGTGGTAGAGTCTCCAAGATTGGAAATATTAAAAAATAATCTGAACATGGTCCTGCACAGCTAGCTTTAGATAGCCCTGATGAGTGCAGTGTTAGGCCAGATGACCCCCAAAGGTTTCACCCAAGCTCAACCAGTCCCTGATTCTGTGATTTACATTCAGTTTGCATAAGTCTCTCTAGAAAGCTCTGACTAACAAACAACATATGTTGAATAAAATGCCAGTTACAGCAATGGATTTCCTGGAGGAGTTTCAAGACTGTGGAATTAGTTCTTATACAGCTTTTGATTTTACACACACGTGGTGTAATTACTCCTAATTTTCAACTGCTACAGCTGAATAAAAGATACAGGAAATGCACAAAATACCATGGTTCTGAAGGCCAAGGAGGAAAAGCTAACCAACTAAATGCTTGTACTATTTGTTACGGAAGGCAGAATAATACAGAAGAAACATATGTTAATGAAGTTTCAGAATAGGCGTAAGAATTATTCAGACACTAAAGGATTTGATAATAGACCAACATAAACAGAAGCATCTGTCTTTATGAAGTGTTGGCTGATTAAGAAAATTACTGCATGTATTTAACTAAGCTTTTATACTAACCTTAAGTTAGTGGTGAGGATTAGAGACTTTGTAATTTTTTTGATAGGAGAATTTTTAATTTCGTCTTTGTAGAAAGGCATTTAAACACTTTCATTAACATGTTTGGCTTGAATATGATTTGTACAACTGAAAGCAGAAATGTGTAAAAAGCTGTAACTAATGAGAAGGAATGATAGTGCAAGAACCACTGCAGGACTACTTTGACTCCTGCTGATCCACCTGCATAGAGAACGCTCTCTGAGCACCTAAATTCATTGGAGCTTAGTGTCATTTGGCACTCCTGGAGCAGCAAAAGCATTATGCAGAGGTAAAATTTATTTCAGAAGACAAACTCCCTTTCTGTAGCTCCTGATGTTTTCTAGGGCAAATACAGGTGTTTGTCAGCTCTTCTGAAAATGAACACAGCCACTAGATTCTTGCAACATTTACACTGCCATAAAAAGGCATAACCTTGTCTAAGTTTAGAAGCAAGTGCAACACTAAAAGTTTTGGAGATTGAAGATTGATGTAATATTATATGGATACTAAACGTTTTGGTTTTTTGTTGGTTTATTTTTTTTCGCTGAACTGAGTAGATTGTTACGAGATTATGATATACAGTCCTTATCCCAGAATCCATGTTGTAAGACGTTTACAGAAGTCATGCAGAAAGAACTACCTTATTGTTTATTGTTGAGAAATCTGCAGTTTACCGAAGGAACACTATGAGCTTTTACTTCTAAGGAAATAGATTGTTTTCTTTGTCTGTATTACAGCATGGCACACATGAGAGAATAGCCCTGGAGAACCCAGTAGGCTGCTGCCATAGAGCAGACTGAATGTCACACCTTCTTTTTTTTTTTTTTTTTTTTTTTTTTTTTTTTTTTTTTTTTTGTCATTGCTGTAGTCTGACAACTAACAGAAAAGAAAAGAGCTGGTTGAATGAATTCTGAATTTAAGCAAGCTACTCCTTGCCACAGATATTTCTCATGATGGGTAGAGGGAATAAAACAAACCTGCAGAGAAACAGTTATTAATGTTTCCAGAAACTAGTATTTAGAAAAGGCCTTTTGAGTAGTATGATTCCTCTCACTTTATATCATTCCAGCCAGGAAATAGTAGATAATGTGGCATAGCTTTTAAGCTGGAGCACTATATCATAACCAGAAACTTGTATTGCAGATGTGCCCTCAGAACCAGTTTTGCAAGTTTTGCTTCCTGCACCTGTATGCTTTCCACAAAACAGTTCCTGTGATGAGAAAACTTAGTCCTCAGAGACTTAATTGAGCAAGTTCACTTGAGAAATTCCTTTATGTAAGTTTTACAACATTTACACACTATGGTTTTTCCTTATATTCTGCTGAATAAATGGAGGTACATTAGGAAAATAAATTTCACAAAATGCATCTTTATTACTGAATATCCTTCTGTCAGGGTTACAAGCAAGCAAAAAAATTGAAACCAGGTAACAACCAAGACCAGGCAGAGAATCTTCCCAGATCGATATTCAGGAGATGAAGAAAGTTATTTGCACTTCTAGAAAGTTGCTAGAAGTCTTAGAATTACCTCCAGTTGGTTTTTGTCCTCTATAATTATTGTATTTTGCCTCAACAACAGTATTTTCTGTAGATCAGTTTAACAGGAGCACTTGTGATTTGGAGGAAGCTCCAATTTGGTATTGTCACCTTCTTAGCTATTTAATGAACCAACACTTTCCACCTTTAAATCTAATGCATTATTCTACAACAAAATGAAACTCATTCACAAAGAGCAGCAGAAAAAGCAGTTACTAGTAATTTCATCAAAGAAAGTTTTCAGTTCACTTTGTCAGTTGTGAGATGTCTGTAAAGGTCAGAGACCTTTGTTTTATTTTACAAGTGTATTACCCATTTAGCTTTTGTTTTATCTATATACTTTCATTGGTATGAAATACATTTAAGAACAATGTTCATCTCAGGGCAGATGTTATTTCATAGTCCCTGTGTTAAGCAGATATGCCTTGGTACAATGTAAATGTCTATAAATGCAGATAAACATATTACTGACTTCACATTATTAGCTCAGGCTAGCAATGTAGAGATTTCATACCAGTTGGAGGATTGGCTTCTTCTCAGTAAGCCAAAGTTACAGATTTTTATAAAGCAGTTTCTGGGTGGCAGAATTAATTTGGAAGTTTAAACATCAATCTTCTCTGAGTGTGAAGACAAATATCATTATAGCAGAGATGCTTCATTGCTTTCTGCTGCCACAATCATTTAATTATGAATTGGAATTAATTGTTTGTTTTTTTAAGTGGCACTAAAAACTATCACAAGGCAAAAATATTTCCCAGTAGCTTGAGGTCCAATTGTCTTTGATTTTGTCTGTCTGGAACTCTGAAAGCATAGTTGTGCCTTCTGCCCAAATAATGCCTGACATTCAATGGTATCTCACTCTCTTTAAAGAAAAAAAAAAAAGTAAACCACAAAATCTCAGTTAACAGCTAAGAAATATAGATGCATGCAAGATTTGGTGAAAAAATCCCAAGGTTTGGTTTGGATTCTTCAATAAATTTGTAGTACATTGACAGCAATTTTCACCACTAAGCTAGCTACCTGATTTCACATGAAAATTTATCCTTGCTCCATGTAGTGTTCTACATGTGTTAAAACTCATTCTGTATTTCAATTGCGAATTCTAAATTGGGTTGGCGGTGGGTCAAGAACTGTCACTTTTTAAGACTAAATGTCTTAGTAATTGATCAAGATGCTGTTCTTTGTAAGACATTGTGGGTTTTGTTCCCTGGCTATGTTCTGTATTCTAATTTGAGTGGGTGCTGAGTTTGGCTAATTATTCACAAATTGTGAATCTAACTTTACTGTTTCCAGTGTACTGCATTTTAGGACTGACTATATCAACATCATGGCCATTACAACTCTATGGGACTAGAAAAAAATAAAGTAGCAGTTCAGCTACTGCATGTATGTGTGTGCATGTGTATAAATATCCATTTTTACTTAATACATAAAAGTGTGTGTACATATATTCATATTTTCATGTACATGCCACAAAAAAAATTTGCAATCTTAACATGGTCATCATCCCAAGTCATCTTGGTTTTATATCCTTGAACAAGACCTTGTCTCTAGTTTGCTGATTTGTTTTGTCTTCTTTTAAATGCAGAATTTTTTGGGATCAAAAAGTGTTGCTTCTTTTTCTGGAGCTCTACATGGCTGAAACACAGATATCATTACTCAGAAGGAGTTACACTGTGAGCAGTACAGCGTGTGCACTTATGAAAATTACTTAGACAGTAAAGCTGTGGAGTGTATCTTCTCTTACATGCTAATGAATTTCTAATGATTATTCATAGTCATACAAAGAGGTAATTTCCTTACCAAGATAATCTTCTTTTATATCTCTATATTTTGTTTACACAACACATTATTGTGCTTTCATGTCTCAACCTGCTTCCACCTTGTTAAAAGGCCTGTCTAATTTTCTGGTTCCTTTTTTTAATCTTATGTGACAGTCTGTACCTGAGCAGTTTTGGCAATTCTTGAGCTAGCTTTCCATCTGCAGAGTCTGTTTTGGATCATCCTACTTCCACAGTGCAGCTGGGCACAGTAGATTGAATTTTTCTGCTTCATACTTGCCAGCTGCCAGACCATAATCTCTTTCTAAAACCAAGAATTATCAAACTTCTCAACTTTTCCTCTCATTATTGTAGCTGAGGCCCATATGGCAGATTTACATAGGAAAACAAAACACAGCAATTCTGCAATTATCCTCAAAGTAAAGGCTTCTCTGTTGAATCAGATAGTCCTATTGCACAGATTTTTTGTGGAGCAGTCTCATGTGTCTTTCTGATAAAGTGCTAGAATATAGTGGACACTAAGACCACTGAATTTTAATCTGGATTTCAGCATGGACTGCCTGTGTGTCCTACAGCTAGTCATTTAACTTTTTTCACTTTAGATTGTAAGATGTCTTTTCCTACCTTGCTGTGTTTGCATAGTGGTACTATAGTTAGCTCCAAACTTTAAGGATCAGTCAATTAGAAGTTTGCTTCAGTCCTTGATATTGTGGTCATTATCTAGAAGCAGTTTTATTTGTTTCCACTTAGTAAAGGACCTCATGAATGTTTTCAGCTCAGCTCTTGTCTTTTCATTCACTTTGTTTTATAGTGATTGGATTAGGGATGAGAAAGCCTTCAAAATGAAATTATGTAATGACTATGTCCCCTAGAAGGACATCATATCCTTGATTTGAGGTGAGACTGCAGCAATCCAACAGGCTCTTCCACTTCTGAGAGATGAGAGCTGACAGATACCACTTTAAATGCATATGTTGTTATTACGCTAGACTGAGTTAAGGTAACAAAGGTGACAGGAGTATAGAATGGTTGAATTCTAATCTGGATTTCTGGGTAAAGGTATTAATTATAAAACCGTATTACTTTGTCACTTCTTTAACAGTACACAAATTTCAAGGATGGCTTCTGCAGCAGAAGGACATGGAAAATAGGAAGATGCAACTGATTCGACACCACTAATACCAATATAATGGCCAAAAGTACATTTCCTAAGAGGTGATTTCCTGAAGCACTCTGGAAAAATATTTTTCATACTTTGACCTCATCAATTAATAAAAAGGGTAGGATTTACTACTGTAAATATGAAATTGACATAAATCATATAGATATTACTGGTGGAAAAGCCAGCTAGAAACAGTTGTCTTAGTAAAGCATGTATTTTGCCATTTATTTCAAACATTTGTCAGCAGATAGATGAAAGAATGAACTAAAAGTGAAATGTACCTACTGTATGTCACTTTTTGTCAATGCTTTGTTTCCCCTCTTACTTTTACTATGACATATGTCTTTATTTGCTCTTTTGATTACTGAATTCTATCCAAATACTTTTCTTTCTGAAATATGAGTAAAGGTCATTTATACTTAAACAGTATTATTTTCTTGCCTTTTGTGTCTGATTGTAGATTTGTTACTTAAAGCAGTATCTGTCAAGCAAAGTATTGACCGTTGTGAGTTTGGGGGCAAGGCTTGAGGGGGAAGTCAGTCATGGTTACTATCCTTGTTGGTTTTTTTGCTTTGTGATTCTACTTTGGAAGTCACTCAGCAAGCCCATCCCAAGTGCTCAGATGCTCATAAAGTATACAAATGGGAAATAGTGTAACTAAATGATTGAGAAGTACTTGGTGTTGAAATCGTGATTTATACAGCGGTTTTCATCTTGTCAAGCTGCCATCCTTTCAGCAGTCAACTGGATGCTCAGATGATGGTTAATGGACACGTGTGGTACATTAGGGATACAGAGTAACGTCCTACCTGCTGTGAAATGGTTTTGTGAGCCATTATTTCAACTGGGCAGACCACCCTATTACCAGTTTACAGAAATAGGGAGCATGTTATCCACACACAGTGCCTTGTGCTAAAGGCAATGCAATCTCTCAAAGCAAAAGAGTTTAAACCAGATCCTTGCTGCTCCCTGCCATGTCCCAATACATTACTTAGAAACAAAAGCTTAAGAAATGGCATTGGAAGTGGGATAAACACATAATGTTCCTAGCATGTTTTTCTACAGGCAAACTGAGCAGCTGAGATAATAACTTAGGTCCTCTTGCATTTGTTAATGGTGGAAAATACAGTGTCTCCTTAGAAGATTTTGGAAAAAATCTTTGGAGACCTTAGTTTCTACTCTCTAGATTATTGTATAATAGAGGAAAAGTGCTCAAAGTCTGCTGAGGCTTGTTGCTGAAACTTGCAGTACTGTAACATTAACAGCAAAGTAGCAGAAATTATGACACTATGGGGTGGAGAGTTTTACTGGCTTATTCAGCCACTATTTCATGTTATGCTGATGTAGGATGACTATGTAATGGGTGCTTTTACTCCCATTGTTCCTTCAGTAGTGTAGATAAAGGCAATAGTAAGAGACCACTAACTGCATTGGAATCAAGGATAAAGGAGAAAAATACTCTACAGTATAAATGAGAATTTTTGAAACGGACATAAAAGGTGGATTTTTTCATAATACAGTGAGAAGTCCTTTTAGCCAATCACTCTTAGTTATGTGTTTGTTCAGGGACAGAGGCAGTTTTGTCAGCATGAAGTCTCACTAACATGGATAACAGGCCTTATGTGATGTGCAAGTCCAGCTGCCTGAGGCTGAGGCTCTACTGATATAAATGTTTTCGTCCAACTCAGTAGTGCAGATTTGAAGGACGTACCCTGCTTGTAGACTAGTTGCCTACTTGTAAATTCAGTTCAAAAAGGGGTTCGATACATGTGAACTACTTTCCTTTGGGGAAATAAAGTTTAGAAGCTCTTACCTAGGTAGAAACTATATGCACATCTGTGTCCACTGGGGTCAGAAATATCTGAATCAGGGAGTGTGTCATGCACAAAGTTCTCCAGCATGTACTAAATATTCACATCTGCAGGATGTTTTAGGGATGTGTGTTGATTTGAGCTAATTGGAGAATTTGAGTGAGAAATTAGACTATTGGCTGAGAGAGAAATAAACAGTGTGTCACTTCAGTGAGTTTTACTGAGAAAGAAAAAAAGTTGTTTTAAGAACTGTTCTCAAAACAACCAGTTTAGCAGAGGGCTTCTGTCTGTGCTGGCTGCCGCAGCTCCCCTTTGTCTGTCTTGATAGCTAATTCAGAGTAAAACTACTTACTCCTTCCTATTACTAACCTCCCTGGCAAATCTATTTCAGCTTATCTGCAGCATCAACAGGTGGTGAGATAAGGCTGGGGAAGGGGGGAAAGGTAGTAGGGGGGGTTTGGTTACCCTCTCTTGGGAATTTTGGTCTCTGGGAGGGGTGTAGTGTCTGTATTACCTTTTCACTGTATATATCTGTAAATATCTGTTATATCTTGTAAATATTTGCTTGTATATC
>VWZI01011926.1:55972-102465 GCA_013396835.1 Psilopogon haemacephalus | reverse complement strand
CCCAAACCCCTGGTTCTATTTTTTCCTATTTACAAGTGATTTATCAGTCAGTAGTTTCAGCACTCCTAATCATTCAAGAAAAAGCAGGTTATTATGATATTCTCTATAAAATCACCTATTCTGGCAATGTCATAACTGTTATTTTTGTGCTTCTAGTATTTTTTTGTATGTGCTCTTAAGAATGACATTATTAAAAATGAACAAACTAACAAACCCCCTCTGTATTATCAGTGTTGGTCAGTCCAAATTAATTTTCAGTTTGTGAAGCAGCAGGCACTGTGTCCTTGTTCGCAGATACAAGTTTTATGTGAGCTATACTGTGGCCTTACTATATAATAAAAATAGCTATTTAAAAATAGACAGAAAAGTCATAAAAGAGAAGTAACTTCAGAGTAGCAATGCTGTTTGACATCACATGGTCTTTTCATGCCTAGCTTTCCTTGTTCCCTACCTATCTGCTTGATACATAATCTCTGTGTTCCTAGTATCTTTTATATAAAAAGGCTGATTTGTACCCATGACTAAGGAATGGATTTCACTTTCATACAGTCATATCTCAGGAGCCTTTAAGGTATCTCCGTATCACTGTATTTCTGTCATTCTGTGCAATACTTGGCATAATCATCTTCTAGGACCTCAGAAGGAAAGTGAGCTTTTGTGGCAAGCAGGAAACAGCAGTCACTGTGGCAGAGTGCTCCTACTACCTGCATCCTGTGCAGTTATGAAAAAATGTAGGTTAAAATGTCTGGGCTGCTGCCTGTCTCCTTCCAGTGGCCTTGGAACACCTGCTGGATGCAGCCCTGCAGGAGACTTGTATGTCACATTCCCTGTTTTTAGAACAAGGTGTAAAATAGCTTGTTACTTGGTTTAGAGAACGCATGTAGGGAACTCGAATGCTCAGAAGTAAGCATGTAGCAAGTTTTACATATCTGGAGAAATACAGAATAGAGCATGTATTCTTTCAGTTAGATTTTTGCAGCTAATAACGTGTTCTGTCACAGAAAATTGTTCTTGACTATCTTTTGGAGCACGAATTGGGGAAGGTCACCTCTAAAACAACAAACATTTTTCGATAAAAATCAGGGGACTCACTGTGATGTGGTCCTGAACTGGTGCCAGGGTAGACAGAGATAACTCTTACATTGGGTATGCTGGTGAATAGCTGCTCTGTGTGGCCAGTGCTTATTGCTAGGATTATTCTTAACTCTCAGCCACTCTTCTGGGATGAGTTTTGACAATAGAAAGCAGAAAGGTGTTTTCTTAATTTAAGGGCATTGAAGTACTCTTTAATAATGGACTTAGAATAAAAATACTAATGCAGCAGTACACAGTCTAGATAAAATTCAGTACAGTGCCTAAAAATTGCATCTTCTGTTGCTTGTAAATTCTGTATTGGTTACACTATTTGATCCACTAAAATGGCTGAACATTATCTTTTGTGAATGTTAGCTGACTCTGTGTGAACACTGGCCCAGAGTGATAAACCAGTCTGCTCCTTCACCACTGCAAACTAGATCATCCTACTGAAAAAATCTTCACTTGCTAGCCTGCAATGATAAAGTTTTGCTTAGTGTTTATCTTGAGAAGTTTTTAGTCATGATTTGCCTTTATATTCAAAGGATTTTTTTTTCATCCTTTAGAATAAAGGAAGATTATGTATCCTAACTATAGCTGTCCAGATGGAATCATAAAATCATAGAATGGTCTGGATTAAAAAGGACCAGAGAGCCCTGTCGAGTCTCACTTTGAGTATCTCCACAGATGGGGCCACAACAACCTCCTCAGGCAACCTGTTCCAGTGTTCCATTACCTTCATGGTAAAGAAACTCTTCCTAACCTCCAATCTAAATCTGTTCTTATCTAGTTCGAAGCCATTGCCCCTTGTCCTGTCACTGCAGGCCTTTGTAAACCGTCATTCTCCATCTCTTATAAGCCTCTTTCAGGTACTGGAAGGCTACTCTTAGGTCTCCCTGGAGCCTTTTCTTCAGGCTGAACACCCCCAACTGTCTCAACCTGCTTTTGTAGCAGAGGTACTCCAATGCCCTAATCATTTTCATGGTGCTCCTCTGGACCCACTCCATCAGGTTCATGTCTTTCCTATATTGAGGGCTCCAGAGCTGGGCACAGTACCCCAAGTGATTACTCCCCAGAGCAAAGTGGCAGAATCACCTCTGAATCTCCTGGCAATGCATCTTTTGATGCAGCCCAGGATGTAATTTGCCTTCTCTGTTGCTCATATCTGCTCATGGCCAGCTTCTCATCCATCAGTATCCCCAAGTGCTTTTCCACAGGACTGCTTTTTATCTCCTTATCCTGTTGTGGTAGATCTGAAGGGTCAAAATAGACCTGTATGTATGCTGGCTTGCCCAGACATGTTTTCCTGCCTTCCCTCTGTTTTTTGGGAAGAAGCAATGGTGGGAAAACGGAAAAAAAGACAATTGTGCCATGGAGTCTGAGCACCCTGGCTTATATAACTTGATTTTCTCCTGCTTGCAACCCATGGCAAACAAGATGCACGCACTAGCCTTATGCTATGCCTGTGCTGGGCCTATGCTCTCCCCCACATATGGTACAAGCAAATCTGTGTTTTCACCCAAATATGGTGAGACACGGCTTACTGCCACTCTGATTGGATATGCTAATGGCCAAAAGGGTCTAATCAATCATAAACATTGATACTAAGAGCAGATAAACAGATAACACAGTGTGCCTTTGCCATGCTTATGCTGCTGCCATGATTTTGCTCATATTCTATGTTCTTCATCTGTGCCTGCAATGCCTTATTATTGTTATATAGCAATATAAGCTATATTCCACCCTGGAACCATTGAGTCTTTCCAGGAGCAACTTGAATAGTCTTCATGCAATTAGCAGCATGAGATACACATCTGCTGAGACACATTGCAAGACATCTGGCTGCACCCGCAGCAGCCTGCATCTCCTGAAGAGGACCAAGCCTTGAGGTATGCAGATCATTGGAAAGACAGGAACAGGTCAGAAACCATCTGCCCCCAGCTTCCCTCCAGTAGCTTGTGGAGCCTGGAGTGAATCAACTCTCAGCCACTGCTACAGTTGCAGCAACAGCCACAGCATCAGCAACCAGCAGCCAGACCAACCAGAAACCATGCAAGCATTCTGGGTACTTTCAATTTATTGATAACCCCGCAAGACAGGAGAAGTAATACTTGTCAGTAAGCTTTCCATATTGCCTAGATTCTGTCCTAAGTGGAAAGGGGGCCTGAGTTCCATCTAATGGCCAAGAGGCACTATTGACTGAAAGAGATCTTCCAGTGTTAATTAAGTTAAAATTTGAATTGATTGTTTATGCATATTAATGGATACTTCTAGGTCTAGATATTGCATATGTAATCGTTCCATAACTGCTACAATCGAACCTGTTCAATATTAAAAATAAGTGGCCAGAGGTGGAAAAGTTTTAATATAAAAAAATTAATAAATAATATTAATTTTGGAAAATTATATCATATTAATTAATAATAACCCCTTCCATAACACAAATCTGTATTAGACAGGAGAAGTAATACTTGTCAGTAAGCTTTCCATATTGCCTAGATTCTGTCCTAAGTGGAAAGGGGGCCTGAGTTCCATCTAATGGCCAAGAGGCACTATTGACTGAAAGAGATCTTCCAGTGTTAATTAAGTTAAAATTTGAATTGATTGTTTATGCATATTAATGGATACTTCTAGGTCTAGATATTGCATATGTAATCGTTCCATAACTGCTACAATCGAACCTGTTCAATATTAAAAATAAGTGGCCAGAGGTGGAAAAGTTTTAATATAAAAAAATTAATAAATAATATTAATTTTGGAAAATTATATCATATTAATTAATAATAACCCCTTCCATAACACAAATCTGTATTGATAGTGAGGATTGTTCTGGCCCAGGTGCAGAACCCTGCATTCACTCTTGTTGAACCTCATGAAGTTCACCTTGGCCCACCTCTCCACCTTGTCCAGGTCCCTCTGGTATACCAACAGCACAACTCATCTTGGTGTCATCTGCAAATTTGCTGGTGGTGCACTTAATTCCACTGTCTATAATTGTTGATAAAAATATTGTACAGCACAGTTTCCAGTATGGACCCCTGAGAGACACCCTGAGAGTCACTACTCTCCATCTGGACTTCAAGCCGTTTAGCACCATTCTCTGGATGTTACAGTTCAGCCAATTCCTTATCCACTGAACAGTCCATCCATCAAATACGTATCTCTCCAACTTGACCAGTAGGATGTTGTGGGGGACCATGTCAAAGACCTTGTAGAAGTCCAGATAGATGACATTCACAAATCCTCACTTATCTACTCTCATAGTTGCTTTATCATAGAAAGCCACTGGATTGGTCAGGTGGGATTTGCCCCTAGTAAAGCCATGCTGTCTGTCTTGAATCTCCTCCCTGTCCTCCATGTGCCTTAGCATGTCATCTAGGAGGATCTGTTCCACAATCTTCCCATGCATGGAGGTGTGTCTAACAGAATGGTAGTTTCCAGGGAAAACTGAATGTGGGAGCATGTACTGCAGTGTAAAAGACTACATTGTAGACGTGTCAAGGTAAAAATAAATGCAGAAAAATAAATGTATGGAAGGACCTAAAATAAATAATATGCATGTTATTCATATCTCAGGAGTGGTTATTTTTTTCTGCCTAATTTGACAGTGATACATATTCTTGCAACTGGGTTTATTTTTCTATTATTTGTAGGTATTGGGTTGCAACTATTGTTTCACCTGAACTGATTTTTCTTGTTTGTTGGGTTTGTTTTGATTTTCATCTTGCTGCATTTTAAATATACATGGAACTGTAAATGACGCATGCATATGTGTTTTTTGGATTATCACCAGGTCGATAGTGGGGTACTCTGAGTTTCTTGTAAGCTCAGTTCCTATTATGAAAAAAGAAATCAGTATCATACATAATTTACAATTCAGTTTTGCTTGTTTGTGTTTGTATATTTGTAAGGGTTGGGGTTTTTTTGTTGTTGTTTTTTTCTTTTCTTTTTTTTTCCCCTCACAATTGACTGCTTTTAATTTTATTTACAAATCATGCCTCAGTTTTCTGGAAAGTCTCCAAGCCTTGCTTTAGGACTTTCTGAGCAGACAGTTTATACTCCTTTGGCCTGTTTCAGATCATCCCATAATTCTTCTGTTGAGCTTTTCATGGTTGGTTTATTGGTTGGGTTTTTTAGTAGCTTAGGGCTTTTCTATTCCATTTCATTTCACATTAAGTATCATAACTTACCTCCTAGGAGATATCATCATGTCAATATCAAAGACTATTCAAGTTATAGAAGATCTCAAGACTTTTCAGATTAGCAGGTAGTTGGGTGACCAAGCTATGAAGACACTAAAACCCTGCTTGTTTACGAGCGATAGGTGATAAATATTGCTCTCCAGAAAAACCACTTCAAGTTCTCATAAGGCAATCATAAGACCGTCAGCTGACTCCTTTCATGATGATGTTTATTAATTGTGAATGGATTTGGCATGAATTTAAGAACTTTGTCTGTTTTAATATCTCAATTCACAGAACTCAGTTTCATCAAAGGACAAAGCATGAGATTATATTGCTGTGCTGATTTAGTTTATGGGGCTGCAATAACTCTAGGCCACTTAAACTGATTTTGTTTCCCTAGCACAACACATCTTAAAGCAAATCTATTTTTGCTGTGCTGAAATTTGCCACAGCAGGTCTCACAATGTAGTGCCAGGATTACCCCCTACCTCGTGTACTAGGGCTGCATTGTGCCTGCTATCTGAGTTATACTTCATATTCTGGTCTGCTTTCCACTGACATTTTGATGTCTTTCACCTGGCTTCCTCCTGTCTTCTTTTAAATGCTCTTTCTTCATCATCATCATCATCTTCTTTCCAAAGCCATCTGACCTTTTGCTTGGCTCAGCCACTGTGGTTTTACAGCGTGGCCTTCCAGTATCTGAAAGGGGCCTACAGGAGGGCTGGGGAGAGACTATTCACAAGGTCTTGTTATGATAGGACAAGGGGTAGTGGGTTTAAACTGGAAGAGGGGAGATTTTAACAAGATATTAGGAGGAAGTTCTTTACAATGAGGGTGGTGAGCCACTGGAACTTGTTGCTCAAGGTCAAGTTGGATGAGGCCTTGTGTGGATACCCAGATTCATAATGAAACATATGTTGCATCAAGACCTGGAGATAAGGAAATTTTGGTAAGGCAGGAAACAGAATGCAGGAAAAACAGTGGGAGTCTTAAGAATTGACACACAGACTCTAAATTGCAGGAGTTCTCACCCAGGCTCTAAATGTTGGCCATGCAGGAATGTGGCGTCTGGTGAAGCTAGGAGCATGATGGCATTAGAGGTTGTAAAAAACTCTGGTAAGAAAAGTAAAACAAAGAAACCCACAGTTTTCTGAAGTTAAGCAGATGTAACTTTGTATCAAGTAGGGATGCATGACTATGTATCTTAGTTAGGCCAATCACTGTATTAGCTTTAGCCACTCGGACAAGTAAATAGCCAATAGAATAGTTGCACGCTGCCTTCTTTAGAATATTGAAACATATATAAGATGAACAAATGCATGCAATAAACGGAATTAGTTTGTATCAAACTGTCTCCCCGTCTCCTGGTTTGCGGCAGCCTTGAGCAACCTGTTCTAGTGGGAGGTGTCCCTGCCTATGGCAGGGGGTTGGAACTGGATGATCTTTGAGGTCCATTCCAACCTAAACCATTCTATGGTTCTATGACTGTATTAATTCCCATTTGTGGAAGTATCAGACTCAATCCAGCTCATTGGCTGCCTCTGAATAAAAAGGTGAGGTATTTCTGTAAGTTTCCATTACATTCTGTTTCTCCTCTAACTCAAGTATGATTTATTGACTGGTCAAGAGGCTATTTAAAGCATACAGAATACACATAATAGATGTTTGTATCAGAGGTTATTCTCACTGCTGTTTGGGTCACGGGCACAACAACAAGAAAAAGCAGAGTGTGATCACGACTCTAGGGCTTTTGTGCAATTGATTCAGTGTATGGTTATAATGACCCAAAGGAAGTGAACAAAGTGTTGAAAGTTAAACCAAGGTCTCCCAGACTGCAGAATATTGATGAGCAGTTAGAGACTGCACACCAATGAAGTTTTTTTCCTGCACCTTGTTAAATGTCATGGTCATTAGAACAAATATATAGGGTGAAGAGCAGTAGTAATGAGGCCTACATATCTGTCTATGCTCTGAATTACCCTAGAATGTGCTACCTTCCCACCTGTAGCCATCAGGTTCTCTGCAAAGAGCATATACTGTGAACTGAAGGAAAAAAAATAAATGGAGATTTAAGATCCATATAGACTACCTATATACAGATTTACTAATTAAAATGAGAAAGGGAGAACAGAAAACTTGGCTGTAGATACAAGATCAGCAATATTTAATTTGTCTGAAAGGCAAGCCTGGGGTGGAAGGCCAATAGACCTAAAGCATGTCCTAGCTTGCTCCACACTTCTGCTGAAAGGGGAAGAAAGAGTGAGAGGAAAACAGGTTTAGGCTATTATATTCACTCCCCAAATGATAAACAGGTACCTACAGGAATTTATACACTTGTGAGTGTCTTGCCCAAACAAGAGTAAGCAAGCCCTGGTTTCACTTAATATGGTAAGTTTTGGCAAAGTGCCATTCTGATTGGTGAATCTCTGTGGCCAAAGGAGCCATTACACTCAGGTAAATAATATTAATGGAGCTAAGTTACAAGCAGTATGCTCTGCTCTGCCCGTCACATAATAATAAGGCCTGATGTTTTTCACTTGAACTGCATGGAAACTTAAGTGCCTCAAGTTTACCAGGAGAAGGCATTAAGTGCCTTATGATGTGGTGAGAAGTGCCATCAACATCATGCTCCCTGCACATCTGCAAGACATCGTGCCTGCACCACTGCAAACCTTCATGCCAAGTCTAGAGTCCAAGAGGAACCAGGATCAGGTCAGAGACCATCTGCCTCTTTCCCAGCACCCTGTTAGAGCCTGGGAAGACTTAGAATCTTAGAATCATAGAACCAATCAGGGTTGGAATGGACCACAAGAATCATCCAGTCCCAATCCACCTGCCATGGGCAGGGATACCCTACCCTAGATTAGGCTGCCCACAGCCTCATCCAGCCTGGCCTTAAACACCTCCAGGCATGGGGCCCCAACCACCTCCCTGGGCAGCCTGTTTCAGGGCCTCACCACTCTCATGCTGAACAACTTCCTCCTCACATCCAATCTGAATCTCCCCAACTCCAGCTTTGCACCATTCCCCCTAGTCCTGTCACTACCTGGTAGCCTAAAAAGTCCCTCCCCAGCATTTTTGTAGGCCTCCTTCAGATACTGGAAGACCACAAGAAGGTCACCTCGGAGCCTCCTCTTCTCCATATTGAACAGCCCCAACTCTTTCAGTCTGTCCTCATAAGAGAGGTGCTCCAGCCCTCTGATCATCCTCATGGCCCTTCTCTGGACATGCTCCAGCACGTCTCTATCCCTCTTGTAATAGAGGCTCCAGAACTGGATGCAGCACTTCAGGTGGATTCTCACCAGAGCAGAGTAGAGGGGGAGAATCACCTCCCTCGACCTGCTGCCCACATTTCTCCTGATGCAGCCCAAGAACTGTTTGGCTTTCTGGGCTGCAAGTGCACACTTCTGGCTCGTGTTGAGCTTCTCATCCATCAGCACACCCAAGTCCCTCTCCGCAGGGCTACTCTCCAGTCAGTCACTGCCCAGCCTGTATTTGTGCTTGGGATTGCCTCAACCCAGATGCAGGACCTTGCACTTGCCTTTGTTGGACATGGACATGGATCCATTGACAGCCACTCTTTGGGTGAGGCCATCAAGCCAGTTCTTTATCCATCTGGTGGTCCACCCATCAAACCCATGTTTCACCATCTTGGAGACCAGAATGTGGTGCAGGACAATGTCAAAGGCTTTGCTCAGCTCCAGGTAAATGACATCAGTTGCTCCCCCCTCATCTATTAATCTATTAATCTATTAATCTATTAATCTATTAATCTATTAATCTATTATCTATTAATCTATTAATTTTGTGACCTGGTCATAGAAGGCCACCAGGTTTGTCAGGCAGGATCTGCCCTTGGTGAAGCCATGCTGATTGGACCCAATCACCCCCTCCCTATTCTCCTGTCTCAGTAATGCATCCAGGAGGATCTGCTCCACGATCTTACCAGGCACAGCCTCAACAGCTATTAAGACACCAACAGAACTCCCTTCAAGTGTTCGGCTACTGTCTGGAAACTATAAGTCAGCTCAGAGAGTCCAGAGATAACATTTTGTGAGTAAATGTTCAAAAGCCTCTCTAACTAAAGCCAAGTGCCTTCTGCCTTAAGCAGAAAGGATCTTCTCAAATCCCTTTAGTGGAAAAGTGGTATATTGACCACAAGATTCTCTTTCCAATTTCTAATAGTTGAATTAATGTTTATTATATTGTTGCTAGTTATTTCTTAAGTGTTCTAGATTCCCTGTTTTCCCTCTGTGCAATACTTTTCATGATCATACAAAGAACCTATTATTAAAAATCATGATGTGGCAAGATTCCTGAATATCAAATTAAATAAACTATATTAATTTTGAAGTAGATTCTACCCATTACCTTTGCAGTCCCCAGAACAGGTATCCTGAAATGTAATTTGAAAGTACTATGGAATGGAAAGTTACCAGTGCAATCTAGTGGAAAGGGGAGGGCCTTACCAGTCTCTTTATGCTAGTATAAAAGCATGCCCTACAGGAGATATATCTATCTATCTATATATATATGTATGTGTGTGTGTGTGTGTGAAGGCCATTTTGGTCATTATTCTTTCATTACTATTTTTTTTCTCAGGCAATGTTATGAGAAAGTAGGACGTGGAGCGTATCAGTTACTGAGGAATTACTTTATTAAAAAAAAAACAAAACAAACAAAAAAACCCCCACAAACCAATATGTGAATCTTTTCTGCATTGTAAGTTACTGACAAAATTGGTGTTTTGAGTTTCATGGTCAAGGGGAGAAGTGTTTAATGCAGCTTGTTAAGTCTTTCTCATTTTCCCTATCTATCGACCAGCAAGAAAAAATCCAAATCACATTCAGATACTGTGATATACTGGCTGTTTTAAATTAATGGATTTGCTTTTGGTAATGCTTTTAAAAATCAATGTATTTTTTTAGGAATTTTAGACAGTTCTTCCTACTGGGGAAGTCTTAATGGGTATTACATATTTTGGGGAGGAGTGGTGAGTAAATTGAAACATAGATTTGGCAAGTGTTCCTTTTAACTGGCATACGTTAAGCAGAGAATGGCAAAATACAAGTATCTGCATTTAATGCTGCTTCCCAGACATTACAGGAAACATTTTGCCTCCATCCTTTCACTTTGCCTTTGATACAACCAGCCACTTTATCCAATCACCAAAAGGCACTTGAACCTTTTATCGCAAAGCAATGAAGGAAGCGTACACAGAAAGGTAAAGAAAGATTGTTCCTAGAATTTTACTTTTGGCATCAGCTTTTTAGATCTTTTTGAGTGTATGAAGTTAATGAATGACAATATAGTCAGGCAATCAAATTAAGGCTTTAGTACTTCCCTGAAAAGGATTCAGTAGCAGAAGTTCACATTTAAGATGTTGGAGAAAACTGTTTCAATAGCTGATTTTTTAGTCTCCTGAAACTCAGTGCTGAGTTAATATTGAAATATTATTTTTGGTATGTAGGTGTTTTCTATAACAAACAGTTATGAATTCATAATAATTTACATCTTTATTTACTTAAATGACATAGTCGAGGACGACAATTTCAATGATGACAAGACAATCAGTAAAGTAGACTCTGCAGTGAATTTTCCCTATAGTAAACCTACAGTGGTAGTTTTTTTTTGGTGTGTGTGTACAGTATAGTACTTTGCAGCAGACACAGACCCATTGCATATTACTGGGTCTAGTATTTGAATACAGGCTGCTGTTTTGAGGCTCTGTTATCTGGTGCTTTCTCTAGTGAGATTAAGAATAAGAATTTTCTGTTTGTTAACTAAGGATTGTCATCACTTAATGAGTTTTGGTAACAGCTATTTGGAGATTAAAGACTTGTCATCCAGTTTCTCAGCAGTGAGTGAACCAGTTTGCTGCTAGACTTATTTTCCCTTTTCTTCCTAGATTTTAATTGGAACTATATATAAGGGTGTGCTGTGCCTGCACTTTCTATGGTGCCACTTCCTTTACTCCAAAGTTTACATGTAGCTGTGCTTTAAATAGATGTGGTCTATGCTTATGTTACCTTATATTTTGTGCCAGAATACTCTTCCATATGCCACAATGAAAATTAGGATCTTTTGAGAATTAATATTCTCCTAATTTTTTGTGTTAATGTGTTGCCCAAGTTCTGACCTCACTGACTCTTAATTAACCTCTATTCAACTTTTAAATTAAATTTGTCTTTGTGCATTTAAGACAGCTGTTAAATTCGGAGTTAAATGGACTCACTTAGGTGATGTGCTCAGTCAAATGTTGTCATTGCACACTAGCAGCTTTCTCACATGATAGGTTTGTGAAGGACAACACACAATAGAGGGAAACACTTTTTGGTAGTGACAGTTGAGAAATGCTTCTGTCTCAGAGTATATTACAGTCTTACAACTCCTGTGACTTAATGGCCAAGCAAAAGCTCTTCCTATGGAATGCACCTTGACTTCTCAAGAAACAGAATACTGGATCCAGATGTGGATCGTTATGCTGGCTTCTGATATTTATACTTCTATGAGATTACCTTATCTGAGTGTATTGGAATGGTCTAAATGTGTTTTGTTATCTTGAGCTTTTGTGTGGTTTTGTAGGTTTGGAGTTTTGTTTGTTTTAAGGGAGCTAGGGATTTGCAGACCTTTTAATTTTAAAGCAGTCCTCACAGGAACTCTATGCTACCATGATATTAATAGCAGAAGACAAAATGGCCCTCTCAGACCTTGCCTGGATCCATTCTGCATTCCTAACCACTTCCTCCCTTATGGTGGGTGTTTTTAGTGGGGGTATCTGGTTTTGATTTGTGTGTGGGGGCTTCAAATTTTAGAATGGGTTAGATTTGGGGTTTTTTGACTGTGTTAATATCGTCCCTCTTGACACATTATCACTTGAACAAATATGCAGATTTAGAGCTTCCAGATTACAACTTTTCTCTGCTTTTTGTGAGCAATCAAGATTCAGAAAAAATACTACTGCAATAGCTTGTGTTTTCCAACATTCTTTCCTCTCCAGCTCTAATATTTTTCTTAAAGTGGCTCTTCCAGTTTGTGGTAAGTGAATACAGACCTTGTAATAAATTTAGGAAGCACTGAAACTTAGGAATTAGGTTTATATGACTAATTTGGGATTTACTTCTCCCTTGCATAGATTCTGGTCATTTATAATCTCATATCTCCCTAAGCTTTTCCCCAACTGATTCTGTGATTTGAAATAATAATCTTGCTGCAAGAATTTCATAAGTATCTAATTAGGTTGTATGCCAGAAGAATGTTCCATCGATAACTAAATGTCAGCTTAATGCAGGAGGAGTGATTAAAACATATTAAAGCCACTGAAAAGTCATTTGAGCTGCCTACTGCACAGGAAAGAAGTTCAAAGAAATCTTTCTCATGGACAATTAAAATTCTTCCTGATAACTATTGCTGAGTTGCAGTTTAAATTTTTACACATGAAAATCCTTATTCTTCTATCAAATATATATTTCTGTTCACTACATTAGCAATCCTTGATGCCAACAGCAATGTGCCATTTTGTTCCAGTTGCCAGTTAAAATTTGGCTGATGATCTGTTTCTGTAAGTTCATTCTCATTATATAGTGAACACAGATATCTGAACATGATGAATTTTCCAGAAATGTCATATTACCCTGGAGATGGTCACATGAAGCTTTCTGGGCTTCTCTCTACTGGAAAAGAAAAGGTGAAGCAACTACCTAATTCAAAGTAAAGTGACTATAGTCTAATGTAGACCCAAAGTGAAATAATTTATTATTTCCTTAAGCTAGGGAATTGTCAAAATAGGCCACACAACAGAGCTATATGTCACTGTTCCTAGACTAAAAGTTGCTTCTAAACACATTTTATAGTTGCAGCACTGATATAGCACTGTGGGACTGAGTTTCAGCTCACTTTGGCCTGGCATCTCGCTTACAAGTAACATTTTTACCATATAAGCTATCGACATGCTGAAATTTATAGAATCACAAAATTGTGTGTTTTGGAAGAGACCTCCAGAGGGTTACAGTCCAATCCCCTTCTCAGTGCAGGACCACTTAGAGGATGTTACTCAAGGCTTTTTTCTAATCAAGTTTTGACTATCTCTCTGGATTTTTGGGTAGACCATTCTGTCTTCTTCAGCCTTGTTTGTTTTTAGGAGGAGAATTTCTTGGAACAATTAAACCCACAGTGGGGAGAACTTCATAATCAATGCCTTTTACCAAGTTTGCTCAAGTGTAAACCATCAGGAAAATACTTTTTCTTTAGAATGAAGCTGCTGCTACTACAGCATATACTCCTGGACATTTTTTTTGGTGGACATGGAAAAGAGTAAATGTTTGATAAGGTACTATGAGAAGCACTATCACCACTTTCTCTAGTGGTTGAAGTAGAACTGATCAGATGGTAAGGCTCAGCTCTTGGCTGGGCCACATCCAGTTTTCAACCCCTTCATGAAAGTTGCCCTCCTTGCTACTCTGTGCCCACATGTTTCATATTCAGGGATTGATAACACACTTCAGCTGACATTATCCTACATTACAGCAAACAGATAATAGAATGAATAATTGATTTAAATTGACATTATTTATTTATTTATTTTCTCTCAGTTTTCTGGTGCATGAATGTATGATTCTAGCATCTTAAAAGTTTCTCAGTTTGCCTCTGATTTTTCACCTCTTGAACCTACATTGCTTTCTATTTGTGACATGAAAATTAGTTGCCATGGAAATGATTGCAGCAGGAACAGAGGACATCCTAAACAGGGCATGAGGATTACACTAGGTTGCTTCACAGCACTGAACAAAGATTCTCCTAGATCTACTAGAAACATCAAATGCAGTTTTCATTGTGGAGGATTACATTCTATTTGCTTACCTATATCACTTGTGATGGGAAGCTGACAACCTCTTCACATGTGATGTTAGGGAGAATGCTCAGCAGATTGAATTGTGATGCAGCTGATAAAACTAAAATAAACTAAATTTCACACAATGTGGGAAACAATATTTAGGCCTGGAATTATTTTTTCTAGGTACAATACAAGTCTGGAAATTTTGAAAGTGTATCTATAGATACTAATTTTTTTTGTCGCTATGGGAAGAAAAGGGAAATTGGATCTGTGTTTGCACAGTGTCTGTGTGGAAAGGTACAATCAACTGCTAACAGTCAGAACATCTAGTTGTCTGCAAGGTGTCTAGAAGGATCCCATGCTATCTGGTTTGAGTTCTCATTACAAACAAACTTTGTTTCATCATCTTTTGAATAGTTACTGGCTTTGACCCTTTCTCATGTGATTGTCACCTATAATGGTCACTGCCAAGCCTCACATTATGTTCCATTTTAAAGCAGCATGGCTCCACCCATGCCTAGAAGAGTGAGTTTTGTGATACAGTACACAATATATTTACAATATCCTTACAGAGCTGCTGCCTGTCATGCTGTGGCATTGGCCTTTGCTAGCAAAATATAAATCTAGGTAAGCACCCAAGAAAGCTACTCATGCGCTGTCACTGGAACAAAAGAATTTTTTTTTTTTAAAGCTTAACATTTAGTTCAGAACATTTTCTTGCTTGCTTTCTATGACTATTTTACTGTATGAAAAATGTCTGCACAGAGTAGGGGATTTATGTACATAGAGAATATTTGCCCAAATCACATTACAAATTACACAGATGAGTACTTAATCAGAACACCCAGATTTAAATAGTTATGCTTATAAATATAACAAATAATACAATACACAATTCAAGTTAAATGATAATGTTATTTTTTTTGCCTTATACACTGAAGATGAAAGGTTCATCAATAATCTCATCATGAAAGATTATTTGTAGGACTGGTTCTGCAAATTAAATCACAAAATATCTGAATAATTTAAATTGCTGAAGACCAGCTATGCATAGAAAACCAATTTGATACAAATTATTCGTTCTAGCTGGGATATTTCACAGCAGTGGTCAATGTCATTGGAGTTAACAAACAGCCTTAGCACCTATTGCTTAAATTTATTAAGAACTTATGTCCATCTGTCACATCTCCATCTTTCTTTATTGCTTGGTGGTAAAGGTTGTAGCTTTGTTTGGGATAATATATTTTGTTTATTTTTAAAATAAATCTTTATATCAGCACAACTAATTAATTCAAAGCTCTCCCAAATGCTAGTCTTCAGGAGGGCTGTATCATAGGTTGGCTAAATGTTAATTTTTGTTTCAACAAGGATTTTGCTAATCATGTGCACCTTTCTGTCCCTGGTGTTTTCAAAAGAGGTAGGTAGTGCTTGGGTTTTTAAGCCTTTTTCTGAGGTGCTATGAACAGAGAAATTAATGAGAAGTGCATCTTATGATACCAACTGGACAGATAGGTTCATAGTACCTAAGGGTGGTGGAAAGCATGTCTTCTGGAGAGAAAAATAGTACTTAAAGGGGATTAAGCTCTTTTGTCAGGGCTAGTAGACTGAACTACTTAATCAGATTATAATAAACAAGAAGTGCAGGTAGGTAAAATGATGCCTTGCAAGGCATATGTATATCGGCATTCGCTCTGTGCCCAGAAGCTGTAATCATTTAACATAAAGGTGTTATTTGCGTCTCTTACTACTAGTACCTACTCTAATAGTCAAGGGTTTTCACAGAGCTGAGGTAAGAAGGTTCACATGTCCCCAACCACTTTCATGCAGCAGCAAAGTACTGAGTATCCTGCAGAACTGGTTGAACATCAGAGTGCTAACAAGCAAGCACTTTGGACCCAGAATCCTTTTCACATCTTCCACACAACTCCCCAGTATCTTAAAGTTATGCTCTGGCCCATTCTCATGAGCCAGTTATCTTAGGAGTGTTTCTAGTCTTTTGTGTTGACATTTTTAAAATTAGTTTTTAAAGTATTTTTGGCCAATGTTTTCGTTGCTTAGTCACTTCACAAGCTTGCATGTTGTCTATAGGAATAATTCCTTTCACTGCAAAGGTAAACATTTTCTATTGTTTGTTTTAAGCATTGTCAATTTTTTGCTAGTGTCCAAACTACTATAATGTAGTATACTCTCCTGTTTAAATATATTGCAGTCAAAGCTTCTTTATTTTTTCTACTTAAAAAAAAAAAAAAAAAAAAAAAAAAAAAAATTATATTNAAAGAAAAAAAAGCTATGTAATTGTGGTTTTCAAAAGAATTATAAAATTGTGAAGCTTAACTTAGAATCATAGAATCAGTCAGGGTTGGAAGGACCACAAGGATCATCCAATTTCAGCACCCCTGCCATGGGCAAGGACACTTCAAAATAGATTAGACTGTCTAGAGCCTCATCCAGTCTGGCCTTAAACACCTCCAGGGATGAGGCTTCCACCACCTCCTTGGGCAAACATTCCGGGGTCTCACTATGCTCATGATGAAGAACTTCTTCCTAACATCCACTCTAAATCTACCCATTTCTAGGTTTGTTCCATTTCCCCTAGTCCTATCACTATCTGACATCCTAAAAAGTCCCTCCCCAGCTTTTTTGTAGGCCTCCTTCAGATACTGGAAGGTCACCTCAAGGACTTCTCTCCAGACTGAACAGCTCCAACTCCCTCAGTCTCTCATCATAGCAGAGGTGCTCCAGCCCTCTAATCATCCTCATGGCCCTTCTCTGGACACGTTCCAGCACATCTATATCCTTCTTGCAATAGGGGCTCCAGAACTGTATACAGTACTCCAGATGGGGTCTCACCAGTGTGGAGTAGAGAGGGAGGATCACTTCCCTCAACCTGCTGACAACACTTCTTGATGCAGCCCAGGATTTCATCGGCTTTGTAGGCTGCAAGAGCACTCTGATGGCTTGTATTGAGCTTTTTGTCCACCAGCACCCCCCAAGTCCCTCTCCTAGGGCTGCTCTCAAGCCAGTTGCTGCCCAGCCTATATTGGTGCTTAGGAATGCCTTGACCCAGATGTAGGACCTTGCATCTGATCCTGTTGAATGTCATAAGGTTGGCTTGGGCCCACATCTCCAGCCTGCCAAGGTGCCTCTGGATGGCATCCCTTCCCTCCAGCATGTCAGCCACACCACACAGCTTGGTTTTATCAGCAAACTTGCTGAGGATGCACTGTCACCACCAAAGATATTAAACAAGACTGGTCCCAGTACTGATCCCTAAGGGACTTCACTTGTCACTGGCCTCTGTGGGAGTACAAGAAGAAGAAATGTAAGAGAGAAAAATAATGAGCATTTGACCTTCATTATCACAGCTTCAGGATGCCTCCCGTGGTGGAGGAAAGATGGCGGGACACCTAGCCCAGGGGAAAAAGAAGACATGATGTATGTTAATGACTGGGCTATACTTGCCTCAATTATGTTAATGTATTGTTCATATGATGGGATAAAAGGAGTCACTATGAGGTGGTTGGGGCCTTTTCGTTTTTTTGCCTGGAGTAAAGGGTACTGCTTTTCACCCTTAACTTACTATATGTCACTTTTGTCTCTACTGCCACATATGGTGACATCTGTAAGAGGGAAGAGTTGGTATGCTTTTGACCAGGAGTTACAACAGGCCAATAATCACTAGGTTACTGAGAGATAACATCCAGGGGAAACAACACTTGCAAGGCTTGGACCACAGGGTGGTATCAGGAAACTAATCCTGTTAAATCTTATCCAAGCTGGCCAATTGCCACTAGTATGTGGACAGCACTGAACACCCAGTTATTCTTAGGCCAGGTCCTTTGCTGAAATTAGAATACGTTGCCTATATGCAACCACAGCAGAATCATAGTAGTGAGGCAATCAGAGGTCATGTATGGTACACTGCCCCAGGCAGCCCCCTGTGAAGGCCCAAGCAATTTCCATCACTATTTCAAGAGATTCACAATGGCATTGAGTGCCTTGAAATGACTAAGGCAAAGAGGTTGAAATAGGAAAAATAGAGAATTCTTTGGATACATCATGCAGGGAGATCCAGTCTAGAAAGGACCAAGGGATTTGTCAGAGTAAGGAAGAGATATGCTTGTGTTCTGTCACCTACAGGTCTTCAGAGGATGCCAGCATGGAAAGTCAAGTGTCATGACCTGGAGACACCAATTCCACAACCTGGTACCACAAATGTTTCAGATGATGGTGTAGGAACATAGGCAACACAGCCCTAGGAACCCCACAGCCACTGGCATCTTCAGAAACATATTGATACACCCTGTTGTGGTTATTCTGCCTACACAGATCCTCTTCTGCCTTGCCACGATAGCCATTTGCCACCAGATCAGGCCAATGAGGCTCTCCATGGACAATCAGGTGGAAGGACTGGTGTTGACCAAGTACCTCCTACCATGGTCAAGGGCAAGACTGAATTGGCCTCTGTCTGCCACCAAGAGGATCCTCTGGATCCGCTGTTAGCTGTAACCAAACAGGCGTTGAGTGGTGGAGATGTATGCCATACCAGACCTTGACAAGAGGGATGGATTTCTCTGTTATGAAGAAAGACATCTGGGAGGGAAGAACAGGCCAAGCAGCCTGTGGTTGGCACAAGTCCCATGCACCTGAAGTCCCCTGCCCTCACTGAGGATGGCCAAATAAAGGTTAATGGCAATTATGGCTGTTTCTACAAACAGGAAGTCAACCTGAGACTGATTTTATACTATGATTGATCTGAGACTGCTCAGATAGATATATAAATTGGGACTGAATACTATGATTGCCACGGACAAAAAAAAAAAAAAAAAAAAAAAAAAAAAAAAAAAAAAAAAAGGGTGGGGAGGGGCTGATAACTCCTGCAATTCTTTCTCTACAGATGCAGTGTTTCCTAGTTTGGGCAAGCGGCACTGAAACAGAATGTGTAGCTGGCACTAGCCAATGCAAATAATCATTCTCACATCTGCTCAGACCTTGATTCAGCAGCAAACCCTTTCTTAAAGGTTCCTGATTGAATTACCACTGAATGGAATGAGATTACAGCAGAAGGAAAGGGGAAATGGGAGTTATTTGCATACATTCTATTTGCTTTTTTTCTATGTATTTCAGCTAGTGTGCAAGATATGATTGACCAAGCAATTCAAGCATTTAATGTTAAGATTATGCTTATCAGCTGTTGTCTACTTCTGATCACAAGTTCAGACAGTGTAAGAGGGAAGAGTTGGTATGCTTTTGACCAGAAGTTACAACAGGCTGATAATCATTAGGTTACTGAGAGGTAAGATCTGGGGCAAGCAGGGCTTCCAGGTATGCACTTGAGCAGTAAGGAGAGGTGATTTTTAACACATTCTAGGATAGAGGAATGGCTCTGTTCTCCTGTTTTTGGGCTTCTGGGATGTCCTGGATATATACCACAGAACTCTGATCCCAGATATGCTGAGTGCCTAGGTGGCTGGGTTAGATTGGCATCAGTTAGGACCACCATGATGGTGCAGTTCTTGGTGGGAACACCTACCTTGAGAGGATGGCTGCCAGCCAGCCCTGCGATCCACAGAGCTCAGGAGTTTTACTGGTCAGTTGGATAGGGTGACTTTAACCTGCTGTTTGATCAACAGAGTTACTTGACATTCCTTGTTATATACCTTTCTTTCTATGATTTTAGTATCTGAGCTTTAAGTATTGTAGTTTCCAGTATACCTTTCTCCTTACAGTTTTAGTGTTTAAGCTATAATAAAGTGTTGAAACTTGTGGGGGTTTGAACAGTTCTTTCTTTCTCAGTAGAGCTCTGGGTGAAGTAGCATCATCTGTTTTCCTCTCTCAGCCAATAGTCTAATTTCTCACTCAAATACTCCAATTAGTTCAAACCAGCACAAAACTGTACCCGGATGGGGGTACCCATGTGTGAGTGCATTCCCTGTCCCTCAAAGAACACACTGGAACAACATCCCAATGTGATTCATGATTCAGTAACAAGAAGTGGGCTGTAGGTTGATATGCAAAGGAAACGGAGACCGGTGAAACTGAGAGCAGTGGGAATCTGCCTGGTCCAGACCTGAATTTTGACACCTTATAAGGTGAGCCACCAGGAACAGGACTATAGACATGGGACATCATTTAACAAGAGAAGATTTAATACTGTTCACATGGTAAGCCTTACTCTACCGCAAAGGCATTAAGACTAGTGAGTAAGGGCTGAGATGAATGCTCCTTTGGAGTAAAACATGAGGATTTGAGGCAACAGTTGCCACAGCATTTAATGTTTCAGTGCGGCAAGAAGTAGGGCAAAAATTATGACACACTGTTTCTAAGGGATCAAAAGATGCAATTGGCTGCTACCTGGAGGCTGCTGAGTGAAACTCTAAAAGAATGGAAGGCAGAGTAGGAGACTAAAGAGAGAGAGTTAGAGGCTGCAACTGCTGAAACGGGGAAAAAACTCTAATGGGAGCAGTAGTATGGAAACTGTGGAAGAGAAAATGGAAGCATTGCAGATCCCTGCAAAGTCTTAGTTACCAGCTTAGGAGTCAATTGAAGAGCCAGTCACATTTCCTCATTATCCATCACCTGCTGATCAGAGCAAAGCTGTGAATACTTGGAAATCACTGAAAGATCACGTGCATATGCTGGGACATAAACCCCCTGTGCAGCAGTTAAAAGAATTAACTAAAATAGATGAACCCACTGTGCCTACTGTCCCACCCTGCAGAGGAAGAGGAATATGAGCCACATCATTTCTCCTCAATTGCTCATCTAGATACCTTTTTGCCAGGCAATGAGACAGTGATGAAGAAAGGGGCGTAACAGCCTCTCAGTTAGTGGGGCAGTCTGGAAGACCTGCCTGCTAGCCAAGGACTCAGCAAAAAATGGCAGCACCTTGGACTCTGTCTCCTGTCACTGTAACTGTCACACCACAGCAACCAAGCTATTTTTGGGCACAAGTCAGGAAAAAAGGCAACTGAAATGGGGAATTGGGATTTAGTTGAAAATTTGATCTCCTGTACAAGAGTTTCTCTAACCCAGACCAGTGACAAATGGTGCCTTGTGTGCGCGTTAAACTGGCCAGACTAGCCATAGAACTTAGAAATACTGGTTGAGATTCTCAGGACAGTGCAGGAAAGCACACAACTTGCTGGCATGACCCAGTCACAGTGAGAGTGAGAGTGATGGCAAATGAGCTGGCCAAGTTGCTCTCTATCATCTATCAACAGTCCTGGCTCTCTGGAGAGATCCTCGAAGACTGGAAGCTGGCCAATGTGGTGCCCATGCACAAGAAGGGCTGGAAGGAGGAACCAGGAAATTACAGACCTGTCAGCCTGACCTCAGTGCCAGGCAAGATTATAGAAAAGACCATCTTGAGTGCAATTACATAGCACCTACAGTATGGCCAAGGGATCAGACCCAGCCAACATGGGTTTAGGAAGGGCAGGTCCTGCCTGACCAACTTGATCACCTTTTACAATCAGGTTACCTGACTGGTGAATGAGGGGAAGGCTGTGGATGTAGTTTACCTGGACTTCAGCAAAGCCTTTGACACCATCTGCCACAACAAGCTCCTAGCAAAGCTGGCAGCTTGTGGTTGGGATAATTGCACTCTGAAATGGATCAAGAACTGGCTGGAGAGCCAGGCCAAGAGAGTGGTGGTGAATGGTGCCACATCCAGTTGGTGACCAGTCACTAGTGGTGTGCCCCAGGGATCAGTGCTGGGCCCAATCCTGTTCAATATCTTTATTGACGGTCTGGATGAGGGAATTGATTCTGTCATCAGTATGTTTGCAGATGACACCAAGTTAGGAGCAGGTGTCAATCTGTTGGAGGGTAGGAGGACCCTGCAGAGGGACCTGGACAGGCTGGATGGGTGGGCAGAGGCCAATGGGATGAGTTCTGCACTTTGGCTACTACAATCCCAGGCAGCACTACAGGCTGGGTATGGAGTGGCTGGAGAGCAGCCAGGCAGAGAGAGACCTGGGGGTGCTGGTAGATAGCAGGCTGAATGTGAGCCAACAGGGTGTGCAGGTGGCCAGGAGAGCCAATGGCATCCTGGCCTGTATCAGGAATAGTGTGGCCAGAAGGACAAGGGAGGTTATCCTTCCCCTGTACTTGGCATTGGTCAGGCCACATCTTGAGTACTGTGTCCAGTTCTGGTCCTCTCAATTCAAGAGAGATATTGAGATACTGGAATGTGTCCAGAGAAAGGCAATGAAACTGGTGAGGGGCCTGGAGCATAAGCCCTGTGAGGAGAGGCTGATGGAGTGGGGGTTGTTTAGCCTGGAGAAGAGGAGGCCCAGGGGTGACCTTATTGCTCTCTACAACTACCTGAAGGGAGGTTGTAGCCAGGTGAGTGTTGGTCTCTTCTCCCAGACAACCAGCAACAGAAAGAGGGGATGCAGTTTCAAGTTGTGCCGGGGGAGGTATAGGCTGGATATTAGGAAGAAGTTCTTCACAGAGAGAGTGATATGAATGGGCTGCCCAGGGAGGTGTTGGACTCACTATCCCTGGAGGTGCACAAGAAAAGACTGGATAGAGCACTTAGTGCTATTGGATAAGGCTGGATGATAGGTTGGTCTAGAAGTCTCTTCTAACCTGGCTTATTCTATTCTATTCTATTCTATTCTATTCTATTCTATTCTATTCTATTCTATTCTATCAATAGTAGTACTTTAGGATAGGGATCATGTTAAGATTTAAAATAGAACAGTTTTTGTTATCCTGGCAAAGTTAAAATGGCAAAGATTACTGGATTAAGTTTTCACACACACACAGAGATTTCAGTGCATATCTTGGGATATAGGTGTTGTTAACCTTATTGAGATGTATGTAACCTTATTGAATATGTATGTGACTATAACTCATAAGTATAAACTAACAAGGCAAAGTGTGCGTGCATAGAATAATAGCTGTGTTATCCTGATACTAAGATAGGAGTTACTTTCGCACAAACTTTAACTATGCTTAATGAATTGGGTTAGTGAAAAAGAAAATGCTATTTTACAAGCTTTCAGCAATCCTTTTGGGAGAGAGAGGCAATGCTGCAAAAATAGAGCTGCTATTAACTTTTGTTATCAGCTCAAGGGTTGGATGCACTCATAGGCAAAGATGATAACAGTTATTTTGTTGGTCCTCTGTATAGTAATGGTTAAAGTGCCATGTTTGTTATTTTTTGTAAAAGATTATAAATGCTGTCATTTTAAAATGAAAAGGGGAAATTGTGGGACTACAAGAAGAAAAAATGTAAGAGAGAAAAATAATGAGCATTTGACCTCCATTCCCACAGCTTCAGGATGCCTCCCATGGGGAAGGAAAGATAGTGGGCCATCTGGCCCAGGGGAAAAACAAGACATGATGTATGTTAAAGACTGGGCTCTATTCACCTTGATTATTTTCATGCATTGTTTGTATGATGGAATAAATGGAGTCACTCCAAGGTGTTTGGGGCCTTTTTGGTCTTTTGTCTAGAATAAAGGGTATTGCTTTTCACCCTTCACTTGATATATGTTGCTTTTGTCCATATCTACCACAACAGGCCTCTGCTGGGACATGGCAGCCACTCTTTGGGTGTGGCCATCAAGCCAGTTCTTTATCCATCTAGTGGTCCACCCATCAAACCCATGTTTCACTAATTTGGAGATCAGCAGGGCAAGGAGGTGATTCTTCCCCTTTACTCTGCACTCGTCAGACCCAACCTGAAGTACTATGTACAGTTCTGGAGCCCCCAACACAAGAAGGACATGGAACTGTTGGAGTGAGTCCAGAGCAGGGCCACGAAGATGCTCAGAGGGCTGGAGCACCTCTGCTATGAGGACAGGCTGAGAGAGTTGGGGCTTTTCAGCCTGGAGAACAGAAGGCTTCAAGGAGACCTTATAGCAGCCTTCCAGTATCTGAGTGGGGCCTACAGGAAGGCTGGGGAGAGACTATTCACAAGTTCTTGTTATGACAGGATGAGTAGTGGGTTTAAAGTGGAAGAGAGGAGATTTAAATGGGGTGTTAGGAAGAAGTTCTTAACAGTGAGGGTGGTGAGACACTGGGACAGGTTGCCCAGGGAAGCTGTCGCTGCTCCCTCCCTGGAGGTGTTCAAGGCCAGATTGGATGAGGTCTTGAATGACCTATTCTATTGGGAGGTATCCCTGTCTATGGTGGGATGGTTGGAACTAGATGATCTTTGAGGTCACTTCCAAGATAATACATTCTATGATTCTGTGTCACAAGGGACAGTGTGGAAGGCTTTGTTCAGGTCCAGGTAAATGAGAGCAGTTGCTTGCCCCTCATTGATTAATGTTGTGACTTTGGTAAAGCCATGTTGACTGTACCAAATCACCTCTTTACTGTTCTTCTGTCTCAGTAGTGCCTCCAGGAGAATCTGCTCCATGATCTTATTGGGTGCAGAGGTGAGACTGACTGGGCTATAATTCCCTGGTTCTTCCTTCTTACCCTTTTTGAAAATGGGGGCTCTATTTCCCCTTTTACAGTTAGTGGGGCTTCACCAGGCTGCCATGACTTTTGGAATATAATAGGGATTTAGCAACCTTATCTGCCAGTTCCTTCAGCACTTGCAGTTGTATTCTGTCAGGTCCCATGGACTTGAATGCTTTCAAGTTCTTCAGGTGGTCATGAACCTGATCTTCATTTATGATGGGCAGCTCTTCCTTCCAGTCCCTGCCATTATCTTCGATGACTCTAGGAGAGTGGCTGGAGGCTTTTGTAATGAAGACTGAAGTAAAGAAATCATTGAGAACCTCAGCCTTCTCCATATCACTTATGACCATTTAACCTGTTTTATTTCTGAGGGGGCTCACACCTTCCCTAGTCTTCTTTTTACCATTAATATACCTGTAGAAATTATTGGTGATACCTTTGACCTCCCTGGCTATATTCAATTCAAACTACGCCTTGGCTTTCCTAACCAGATCACTTGCTGCTCAGGCAGCTTCCTTGTATACCCCCCACAGTATTGTTATTTCTTAAATTGTAGCTGATATTTTTGGCTGCAGTTAAAAGCAGGCCTTAAAGGGAAAGACTCCATGTGCTTCTCTTCTTACTTATACAACTACAATATTGCAGAAATTAACAATATTCATGATGACTTCATTGTTTATGCACCTCCTAACTCTCCCTTGTGAGCTGTATATAGTGGTCTTCCTACCAGTGTATGCATCATATCTCTAATGCTCGTTTTGCAAACCGTCCATTTCGTAAACATTTGAATCTCCCAAGCTGTGAGTTTATATTTTCAAATGAGAAAACTGAGTGTGTGATTAGTTTTTGATAGGTGCATACTGTGTGAAATCAGGCATGCGTTGCTGTTCCACAGTTACATTCCTTCCTCCAATGATGGCTTGTGTGATGCTCCTGAATGGTGCCCCATAGATTTTGCTGGCATCAATTGACACAAACATTCAGATTTTGGTGCGCAAAGCACTTTTTTGGCAGTGCAACAAGGTAAAAAAATGAATGTACAGTATTCCACAGGATAGAGTATTAAATGTTTCTCAGCACAGGGTTTCTAATTTAGTGGAGGGGAACTCAGTACCTTTCATTTTGGAAAAGGAAAGGAAGATTTCTGGGCTTAAAGAAGAGCAAGTTGATTTTTTTTTTTACCTAAAAAAAATAGCAAAATCTCAACAAACACAAACAGGATCTCACTGTGCATAATAGAACCAGAGAATGTTGATATTTGTGTGGTTATCACATCATATGTTGCATAGTCTTGGTTTTCTCTTCTCTTGCGTGGCAAAATACCCTAAACAATATATGAGGCAGGATTTCACAAAGGAAAGCTTTTTGTGAACTAAAATGGACATTTCTGGCTGAGATACAAAAGTTTTCTTTTAATTTATTTCAAGCTGCATCTAGTCCTCATGCTTACCTTGTTCACAGCAAATATATTCCCTTCCTTCTTCATAAGAGAGCACCTGGAAGCAGGAGAGCTTTCTACATTCTGCCTCAGTTAAGTAGTCAGCTGGCACCTGCACAACAAAGCCCTGCTGGAAAGGATATTTGACCTTTTTTCATTGATGTCTGGGCTCCATGGAGAGCACTGCATGTTTTTGGCTTTTGTTTTTATCCTTAAATGCACATGACTTAAATTATTCAAGGTACTTTTCTGAGCTTGCTTAGACCACAAGACATTATTGCTGCTATTGGTAATTTCCTATTTCATGGATTTTCCCAGGCTGAAAAAACCCAAAATTTTCTTCCAGATATTGGCTTACAGCTAACTGTGCCTTGAAGTACTACAGGTTTGATAAATCTGGCATTGGAAGGTCCATTTACAGCACCTGGCTTGTGGATACTGTAGATTTATTTGAAGATTCAGGTACCAGTGAAGGAGAAGGTTTTTCTCCTTAAGCATTTCAGAAGTATAAAACTTCTGCCTATGTGTAAGGAGAATTGAAATATATTTTCTGTGGTTTTCTAGAGGTCCAAGAAAGTGAGATGTAATAATACTTAGCTAGAAATTTATACATGCCTCTTTTTGGGAGGTGATTCTTACCCTTCTACAAAAAGGTCTGATGGATTTGTGCAGTTCTGATTTTCAGCATTACCCGTTATGTTTTGCAGAGCAATGATAAAAGGAATTGCTATCTTGCACCATTTTCAGGACAGTATTTTGCCCAGCCTGACTCCAAATTGAAGCTAGAAAGGACAGAAGTTATTCTGGGGAAAAGGCTTTAGTCAGGTGAGGAGGACAGACTGCCATTGAAATAACAACCATGTAATATATCACCAAGAATTTGTTAGTGTGGCTGGACGCTTCCCGTCACCAGATTGCCACTATATTCCTGCATTAGCATCTTGCACTCAGAGAGGCTTGTTCTTTTCTGTATCACAGTTTAGCTTCTAGTGTTTAGTACCCATCATGCAAACTTTCCTAGCTGTCACCAGCTGGTTTGGATGCTCCAATTTGTCTTTGCCTTGGCATATATTAGAAGCACTTGCTACCACAATAGCTAAAAGACATTTTAAGAAGCTGTTCCCTGCTGTGTTTTGCTGTTCCTAGGCTGAACACGTGCCTGATTATACACTAACTTGAACCCAATCTTAGATGTTAATGATGTTTGCTGGGCTGAGGAACTGGTCTTGAGGATTAAGTATATATTGAGATCATGGCTTGAATGAGAAGAAACAATGAGATACCAAACATAGTATAAAACTGACAAACATCAGGAAAACCAAGGTTAACACATGAGATTTTTTTTCAGTGTTTCCAATATGTGTTTTAGTGAGCTTGCATAAAACGGTAGCCTTTTTCTCAACCTTGTGAAATAAACTATTCAGTATATGATTTTGTTATCTATTTAATTATAAAATGCTTTCTCAGTGCTATCAGTTGTAAAATGTTTGTACACCCAAGGTTAAAATAAAATCAAAAAGAAAAATCCAACTGTGAACAGCTTGATACTTAAGATGTTTAGCCACTAAAATGACTCATTAAATAAGTAAAACTTAGCTCCATTGCCACATAGCAAATACATAAAGCAGAATCTGTGCTAAAAGGTGTTTCACAGTCTATAGGTGTGTGATGTAACTCTGATTCTGTGCATGTCAAAGAAAAGTGAAAATGTAGGCTAAGATCCCAAGGATTTTAATTAAGAATCTGGAAATTAGTAGCAGCTCACTATTAGGTATTTTGGAAGCCTGAACAGCAATATATTAATCTTAAATGATTGACAGTTACAAATATACATAGCAGGTTTTCATAGCACCTAATATTTTAATCTGGTTTGTAATTTGTATTTGTGGTGGCTCGGCAGTTACCCACCGCCCCCACACTTTGAAATAACCCAGGTTAGGACTCAGTTGGCTGGAAGTTAATAAATTAAGCTTTATATTTACAGCTTTGCTCAACATACAAGCAGATATTTACAATACATAACAGATATTTACAGATATATACAGTAAAAAGGTAATACAGAAACACCACACAACTCCCAGAGATCAAAGTCCCTAAGAGGGGTTTCTAACCACCCTACCACCTTCCCCCTTTCCCAATCTTCTCTCATCATCTGACTTATGCACCAGATAAGCGAAGGTATATGGGCCAAGGAGATTAGCAGCAGGAACGAAGTTAGTGAAATTATTCAGATCCAGTTAGAAAGGTAGGGAGAGTCATGCAGCAGCCAGAGTAGCTCAAGCAGCTCTAGCAGCTCAAGCAGCTCTGTCTTATCTATGTTTGGGTTACAACTCCTAAACATTTTATTTTTTCTTTTTCAATAAACCTATGAGTGAAGTAGTATCATCAATGTTTTCCTTTCTCAGCCTATAATCTTATTTCTCATTTAAATCCTCCAATTAGTACAAAGCAGCACAGCATTTTATAAGCCCACTTGTGTTCCTGTGACATTTAGGAACTAGGCTAAAAAATGACAAAAGTGTCATGAAGTATGATTTTTAAGAAAAGCCTAAACAGCACTGTGCTTGGTTTTGTTAAAACCTTCTGTGTTTGAGTTTTTCAGTCCCGCAAACTGAAGTATGAGGTATCCCTTCTTCCTGAAATCTGAGGGTGTCCTTCCTGCTTCTAAAGACAGAGGAATAAGGATGCAAGTCTCTGAAATTCATGGGGCTTGAGCAGTGCTTGCTGCTTGGTTATAACAATATTAGACTGTTTAAATACCAAATAGCAACTAATAGAAACCTTAAAGTTGACAAAATAGTGCACTGTTGGGATTTCACAACATGTGAAGAGTCGGAAATTAAACTGCAAATTTGCCACCATTTAATCCAGCTGCAGAGGAAGGTAGTAGGAAGTGAGGACAAGCAGCTCAGCAATAGGCAGGAGCTAAGAATAAGCATGGGCACTCATGGGCAAGGTTTTTTGTTTTTATCATGTTACAGAAGGTGATGCCACAGCTGCATGAGACAATGACTTCTACAGACCTCCTGATGGGAAGAAGGTTATGACTGTTATGAATACAGCTGCTTGCACAGAAAGTAGTGTTTACTTCTAGTATTCTGCTCCTCGTAACTCACCCAGCAGAACCGTACTTTGGCTTTAATGTGACAGGCCAGCAAGCTGATTTTTTTTTTTTTTTTTTTTGGGAAAAGGAAAAGTATTCTGATTGTTCTGTTTTTCTGCTGAACGTCTCTACTACCTCAAGTTTGTGACTCTGACCCACAATCCACTCACAGAAGAAATGCTTCCCTCAGCTAGTGTCTCTCCTACTTTGTGATAATCTGCAGGGTTGAGAAAGGAATTCATTCTCTGTTCCTGTTCTGACTGGTCAAAGCTCTTGACAAGGTGTCAGTGCCTACTGTGTTAGCAGTTCTTAGCATTTTGTGATTTAAATATCTTACTTGGAAAAGAGCCCTAAGCTTCTTGAAATAACTTCACACAGACACTTGAGATTTTAAAACCAATCAGTAAATTGCTCTGGCTTTGAAATGTTCTTTTATTCTGTTATTTCTAGTCAATGTGAGCTGTGATGTCCTTGCATTTCTGCCACTGTATTTTTTGTTTACTTTGGGCCTTTCTCGGGGCAGAAGCAGCCTTAGCTCTGTCTGTAACGGTGGACAGTAAGTGTCCTTGAACTTCAATAGCATGACATAAAAGGCATGGTGTAACTACTGATTCTTTATTTAATCAAAACAAAAATAATATGCTGCAGGACAAGCTCTTTGCTGAGCAAGCTACTGAAGAGCTGGAGAGGACAGCAATATATTCTGTGCTATGCTGAAGAGGAGTTACTAGATTTTTGCCCTAATACCAGTAGTCTGTACATTTATCATTATGCTTTCAGCTTCTTCCACCTTACCTCTACCAGAGAGAGACAGTGAAACCTAATATTTTGAAATTTCACCAGATTTCATTGCGTCCAATGGGGTTTTCTCCTATGGGGCACTGAATCACAAGGGAATGAGAAATCTTTGGTTAAATATCTGCTGGATGACAACTGTGCAGGAGTTGTCACCAGCAGACTTATCTCTCATTAAGTGTTTCCTTGGTCTATGAAACATTATTCTATGAACTGAACAACTACACAGTTCCAAATGAATACAGCTTATTATAGTTTCAACTTTTCAGCTATTCTAGAAGAGCTTTACATGGGAGTATGGTTGTCAAAAAATGCTGCAAACATACAAGTGTTTAAAAGGATGAAAACGATTTCATGGACCACTTACTGTATTGGATGGATCTCTTGACACACAATGAAGGGGAACTTCTCAAAGTATCTTAAGTTGAAGTAGGATGTGTAGCCTCTAATTCTTCATGCGGTACAGACATAAACGTGTGCTTTGGGATATGGCAGCAGACAAAACAATTCTTAAATTCTTGGAGTGTAGCAGTGTAGGCCTAAACAGAGGATGCTGCAACTGCTTCAACTTCGGCTTTTTTCTCAAATGGGTTCCACAGCATAGCTTGACTGGAGTGCACTGCGAGTAAATGAATTCAGCAAAAAAAAAAGAATACATTTGTTTTTTCGCCTAATAATAAGACCACATGAAAATCTCCCTCAGGAAAATCCTTCAAACAATCACTATTCTGAACACCATTTAATGGAGGTGACTGTTTTTAACATTCTCCATAATCTAGGTAGCCATGATGTCTGTAGAGTCAGTTGGTATTGCCTATTAAACAACAGCAGAAATGCAATTCTTTCCATGATTAGACACTTCAATGCATTCTATTCTGTAGGCAGAAATTTCTTTAAATATTTTGTTCCCAGTCTAAATGTATTATGCAAATAATTTGCTTCATAAAAATATAACTAATGTTTATGTAGATGTTGGGGTTTTTTTAACAGCCACAAACATGATAGGTCAGGAAGTTAGTATAATTCTAAGAGCTTAAGAAGCAGCAGCTACAGTATAATAGGCTCTGGGTTTTATGCAAATAAAATCTTTATGCCTCTTACCAGAGCATAACAAACTAGAAAGACCTCTGCACTTACGGGTAATATGACAAGTGCTTTATTTATGATAACTCTTAGAATATTGTCCTAGCATTTTCTTACAGTATTATGTGATCTCCAAAATGCAGGTTTTTGTTGCTGAGAGAAGCTCCCGATATATTAATAAGATGCTGAACAAATTACTTCTGCAAAACAAATATTGTTCTGAAATTCTGTTCTGTTGCCTTTTAGCTGTCCACAGTTCAATATAGTCTTGACATTATAGAGGATTGCACTTCAATTCTTGGTTATATTAGTTTATATTATATTAACCAACTATATTGGTTAGTATAAACATGGAAGATCTGAAAGTTCTCAGGCTGTCTGATTAAGCTGATCTTAAAGTTTCTAAGTGCAGTGGGTCTAAAGTCAGCAGAAAATTACCTTGCCATGGGTCAAACCATGGATTCCCCCATTCATTATTTTCCTGCACCAGAAAAAGGGGTATGTGAGTTTTCTAAAGGTTTGTTCAAATTCCCGCAACTACCTGATGACCTTACTCTTCATACATATTTGTCATCTTATCTGTCGGGTGTTACATTCTACAGACAGTATCCTAAGGCATAGAAAAACAATTTCTGAAGTCTGCAAAAGAGCAGATGTGATCCTTGGTCCTGGCAATTATCTTGATAATTTTTTACTGCTAGGAACTCTTGTTCATAAGCTTGTGTACTCAGTGACACCATGCTTTTGATAATGCAGTTCCTTCCAACAACATTAAAGAGCTTAAAAATCAGCTTCAGACTGAAGTTTACTCCCAAAAAAGGCTATGTTACACTGATTTTAAGGACCAGAATTTACAATCAGATTTATACATAAGATGACCAAGATTCATCCCTAAGCCCACAGCTTGGTCATTTGGATTGACTGCTAAACTGGAGGTACATCCAACATCCACACTGGAAGAATATTGGTTCCTGGTGATGGGTTTCTAAATATCACAATTTTATATATATTTGCCTCTCTCTGTATAACCTGACATATGATGGGTGGAGCTCTTGCTGGATAAGGAATTGGCTGCATGGTCACATGTGGAGAGTGGTGATCAACAGCACAATGTCCACATGGAGACCAGTGACAAGTGGCATCCCTCAGGGGTCAGTGCTGGGACCAGTGCTGTTTAACATCTCTGTCAGCAACATGGACAGAGGAATTGAGTGCACTCTCAGCAAGTTTGCAGATGACACCAAGTCGTGTGGCACAGTCGACTTGCTAGAGGGCAGGGATGCCATCCAAAGGGACCTGAACAGGCTGGAGAGGTGGGCCCAGGTCAACCTCATGAAATTCAACAAGGCCAAGTGTAAGGTCCTGCACCTGGATTTGTGCAATCCCAAGCACAAATCCAGGCTGGGTGGTGAGTGGCTGGAGAGCAGCCCTGAGGAAAAGGACCTGGGGGTCTGGGTTGATGAAAAGCTCAACATGAGCCAACAGTGCGCACATGTGGCCCAGACAGCCAACTGTGTCCTGGGCTGCATCAAGAAAAGTGCTACCAGCAGGGCAAGGGAGGTGATTCTCCCCTTTTACTCTGCACTCGTCAGACCCCACCTGGAATACTCTGTGCAGTTCTGGAGTCCCCAGCACAGGAAGGACGTGGAACTGTTGGACAGAGTCCAGAGAAGGGCCATGAAGATGTTCAGAGGGCTGGAGCACCTCTGCTATGAGGACAGGCTGAGAGAGTTGGGACTTTTCAGCCTGGAGAACAGAAGGCTTCAAGGAGACCTTATAGTATCTTTCCAGTATCTGAAAGTGGCCTACAGGAAGGCTGGGGAGGGATTATTTACAAGATGAGGGGTAATGGGATTAAACTGGCAGAAGGGAGATTTAAATGGGATGTTAGGAGGAAGTTCTTCACAGTGAGGGTGGTGAAATACTGGAACGGGTTGCCCAGGTTGGTTGTGCCTGCTCTCTCTCTGTATGTGTTCAAGGCCAGGTTGGATAAGGCATTGGGCAACCTGTTCTAGTGGGAGATGTCCCTGCCTATGGTGGGGTGGTTGGAACTGGATGATCTTTGAGGTCTCTTCCAACCTAAACCATTCTATGATTCTATGAAATCCAATTAAAATGCTTATTGAAATCACCATCTCATAACAATTAAACTTCTGAACAGCACTCTTCCTTGCCTGTGAAAATAAGTATTTGCTTGGCCAATTTCCATGATCAGATTGATGCAACTCTCAGAGAACAATTAGTCATTGGTCCATGAACTTCAGTATATTGTCATTGTACTCTTTTGTCTTGCTATACATGAGTTTAAGTGCATTGGCATTGCAGAGAGTAGTGAAGGGACTCACTGCAGCACTTAAAATTTTGCTATAAAAATGATGATTATTCTGTTTTGTGAAAATGCAAAATGTCTATCCACTTCAGCTATTGGAAGCTTAGGGCACACAGTGAAAAAATCAATAGCTAAAGCTGTCTTATTTTTATGGTGGTGCTTTTGTCAATGTATGAAAACGTATAAAGAATAAAAAGATTTTTGGGAAAACACACACTAAAACCTGCTAATTTTTGCTAACCATATTATTTACTCTATTAGAAAATAAAAAGTAGGCAAATCTGCTTTCTCTTTTATTTGCCTCTCTTCCCAGATGCGTCTCACTCACAACTGGTGGCTGGTTGGAGCAAACAGAAAAAAAAGCTGTTAAACATCTTAGCAAAACAAGAACAGGTTACGTGTTCCTATACATTTTAAAGATAATATAGTGTGCCACAGCAAAAAAAATAATCCAGTTGTGCTTCTGTCAACCACAGAGGGAATAGCAGTTCACATAAATTCAAACTGATCGCAGTCATTTCTATTACAAATCTAATTAATCTTGACTTAGTTCAATCAGTACGAGTCAAAGCTATTTTTCTCTTCTCTAACAGGTTAGTGCTGGGGTTGCAATGCCAGTCATTTGTGCTTTAATGAAGCTATTTGAAGGAGAAGGTAAGTACGCTTTTCAGAAACGAAAGTGACCATTGGGACGGTGATGCTATAGTACTAAGCATCTGATGGGCACAAGTTCCCATCTGGAATAACCTCATTTACTTTGCTCAGCAATTAAGACTGCAACACAATTTGCTTCAGATTTTGTGCTCCATATGCAAAAAATGTGATGCCGGTTCCTTGAAGGCACAGTGCAGCTGCTAGCTGACCTGTCTCTTTGTCCTTATTCACCAGTGGGAGGTATATGTCAGCAACATTCTCATAAACAGCTTGAAAAATAGATTCTCTTATGTTTTTATTTATTTAAGCTGGCCTAAACACAGGGCAACTGTATAAATTTAAGGACAAAGCACTTTAAGGGACACTGTCTGCAAACTACCATCCTTTATGTGTATGGTAGGACCTCCAGTAACCAATGGGTGTCATTAGTTAGTCTTAGGCTCCATAGTTTCCCTCAGTGAAACATGCTGTAAGTAGAAGTAGGTAGATTTCCCCTTAATACTGCAGAAAGCAGAAATTCTGATATTATGTGTAAAAAAATTGATAGGTCAGTGAAACAAGCAGGTTGTGCTAGCATGTGTTCAGGATATCTAAGATGGGTTCTATGTATCTTGGTAGGGCATGGTAAGCATGTTTGGCTTCATGGAGCAACTTTGGAAAAAATAAAATACCTACTTTTATACAAATTTATTTCTGGAACTACCAGCTTTTGAGATAAACTCAAAGCAAGTCAAGGTATTTTTACTTAAGAAATTCAATCCAGAGCAACCCAAAGTCTACATGTAATACTTGTACAAAGTTGTTTTTTTTTGGTTTTTTTTTTTCTACATTTCAGTAACTCAGTCTAATACTTCATTGACTTACATACATCTCACGAGACTTGCATCCAAGTCTTGGCAATGAAAGAACTTTCCTGCACAATGAAAAGGAAATTTGCTGTTTAAGTCACTTGTTAACATAGAAGGTAGCAAATGATTGCCACACAAAGCGGTTTGTCCTTTATGACTCAAACAGTAGTTCCCTAAGTTAGAAAACTCAGTCATAAATAGCAACGTCAGCCAAAAATCTACATAAAGTTTTTCTCTCCTGCTTACTCAGTCCCTCCTGTGGGGAGATTAAGTCCTGCTACTGGCTAAATTGAATCTCGGCTATATCTAGTATGCCATGGCATACTAACAACAGTTACTTTCTTAAAAGCACTAACCAAGAACTCCACAAGTATGGGGTAAATATTTTCTGTTACTAAGAAATGGACTAAAATAAGAACAGGAAAAGGATGGCAGACAGATGATAGAAGGGGAGTTTTGAAAAGAGAATGTAATTACTGCCAGAATTGGTAGAATAATTTTGATGACTTTCAGATTCTGTAATTTTAGTTATTTATACTAACATACGCAGAACCAGAAAACATTTATAAGCAAATCTGGTAAAGTTTGCTGGTACTTGTAGCTCCCAAGCAATTTCTCCTATGAGATGATGGATTTATTTCCATGATAGGATTTTATCATACACGACAACTACTGTTAGGGGTGTTCCCCTGCTTAAATTTCCAGCTTAATGTAAACAAAATTGATTCCGCTGTAGTGCTTACATAACATAGGGTGAAACACATTGTTGTGTTATGTAATTTCTTACAACCATTTAATTGAGAATCCCTAGTGTTTTGAAACAGACTGAAAATCTGGCAGGAGGCTAATCTATTATCATGGCTATGCCTGCATTTGGCCTGATGACAAGGCTAAAAAACCTCATCTTACATATGTTCAGTAGAGCCTTGTCAGAATTTTCTGCATTCTCTGAGAACATGTCCTTTTGCATGACGCTGCTGGAACTCTTTTGAATGTCCCTGTAAGTGCTGGTACTGCCAGACAGAGCTGCTCTTGGGCCAGAGAGGCATCTGAGTGGCAGTGATGGTAATATAACCTCAGTGTTCCAGATGGCAAGCAATGTGTTGGATGAATACAGGAGAAGCAGAAAACTGGTGCACTTAGGCTGAGAATGGGGCAATAGCAAGACAAGCTGTGAGAATTACAGGTGTTAAGAGAAAACAAAACTTTTTTTTCTGTCTTTCTCTTTAATTTTATTTCTCCCTGGTATAGAAATTGACTCATTAACAAAAGACATATGCTTTTAACCTAAAAGTACCCTCTCAGAGATGGTTAGTTTCTGCCTAGTCATAGTTCTATATGACGAAATTGGCCTTTTTTCCACTTTAAACCCCCACAAAACCCTAAATACAATTAAATTTTGTGGGGTTTATGCACTCAAACCCTCTTTATTTTTATGAATGTCTAGCAAGTTTTCACAGCTATGTACTTGTTTTATCGTGACTGCATGCAAAGCAAAAGCTCTGAACTAGCATTATTGAACAAAATTGTAGTAGTATGAGATGACAATGGAGACAGATTTTTATTTTTAGTATGGTATATGTGAAAGAAAATATGAAAAATTAGTAATAAAATAGCCAACAGTGCTGTTTGCCTAAGGTAGCAACCTGATGACATGTAAATAACAGTCTTCCTGAATAAGAGCAATTACATTGTACTCTCCTGCCTTTGAACAGATCTAATATTATGTCTGTAATTAGCAGTTTCATGAAATGGTAGTGTGTGTTTGCAATAAACATGCATTAATCAACCGTGCAGAATGATTTTTTTGGATGTTCATTATTATAACTATTTCTGGGAGAAATTGTCAGACTAGCTGGCTTTCTGTAGCTGTAATTGTGAGCTCAAAGAGCTAGATTGTTTGTTTCCCCTAAGATCCCATTTATTTTATTCATTCAGATACAGCCTTAAGGAAGCAATAGATTTCAAAGAAATAGGAAAGTTATTTCTGAAATTGGGACACTTAAATCTGAGGTTTTGGTTAACTGAATCTCCAGTCTGGGGAATTTGGAGAGCTCAGAATTAGCTGCTAAATTTGATTCTGTGGTTCTATGATTCTAGGTGGGAGATTCATACTGGACGTGATGAGGAAGTTCTTCAGCATGCAAGTGGTGAGAGTCTGGAATAGGTTGCCCAGAGAGGTGGTTGAGACCCCATCCCTGGAGGTGTTTAAGGCCAGGCCGGATGAGGCTGTGGGCAACCTGATCTAGGCTAGGGTGTTCCTGCCCATGGCAGGGGGGTTGGAACTGGGTGATCCTTGTGGTCCCTTCCAACCCTGACTCATTCTAGGATTCTAGAAATCCCTGCCCAAAAATCATGCCAGTAAGACACTTCCACTTCATTGTAAAATATACATATATGTTTATAAGCTCACAGACGACTTGAGAAATTTCTGTTACCATAATTTTCAGATGAAACAGTTACTCTGTTCTGTTTTAGTGGATTTTTCTGGAGCATTTGATTCGCACTATTCCTTCATGACTTGAGCTCAGCAGTACTTGCCATCCTGTAAATAAGTGCTATCTTTTAAATCAGTGTTAGTACTTTTTATCTTCAGAGTCCCTAGAGTGCATGTGTCGAGAGGAGATTTTGAGGGACTTGATGAGCTGTGTTAGATGAGTCTGCTCCTCCTCTTTCATTGTATTTAGCTGCTTTCCTAACTTCCCAGTCTTACTTGCCTACCTGCCCTTGCAATACTGGATAATCTCTTTGTCCTAGTAGGGCAAGAATCCTGCCAGATGGGTTTGCCACTGTTCTCCTCATGTGTTGCAGGGTCCAGGAATTGATTGGATGAATAGTCAAACAATGGAGAGTTTGGCCCCAGCAAAGCTGTGCCCTGAGGGCTAGGAGCTTAGCACCACCAAGTCAAGTGTCTTGCACTGCTTCTCAAGGTGCCTGCAGTCACAGGAGGCATGAATCTTTGACTTCATTGGCCGAAACTAGTGCCTATTGGCCAGTTTAATTTTCAAAATAATGTATTTAATGGGGAGATGATTTAGAAGTCATGCCTTTCAGCACTGGCTCTCCACTGGAGGAGCACCCCATTGGCGGCTCATTTCACTGGGAATCATGTCAGCTATGTTTCCTTTCTCTCTCTCTCTCTCTCTCTCTGCCTGGAATATTTGGTATTTTACCCCCAGGAGTACAAGTGCAGTTTTTGGAAGTGCTTTTGTGTAGGAAACTTACTTGAGGTGTCAACATGTCGTGAGTACATATGCTGGAGTTAATGCTAAGTCTCCATAAGTGTAGTTAGAATTTTTCCTGTTTTGCTTCCCTATTTTCTAAGTTCTGATTGTTTAAACTGTTTAACTCTGTGTTTTTAAATACCCTTTGTGCAACTACTTACTGTCGACTGAAAATCCAAAAGAGTCTTAGGCAATTTCCCCAAATTTTGGTATATAAATAAAAATTAATATTCATAATGAAATTAATGTTCATAGTTATTATTACAGTATTAATTTCCATAACACTGTTCAACAGTATATGAAAAAATTATTTCACTTTTGAGTGCCCATGATGCACCACTGCTCTATAAAGGGATAGAATACTAGTGGAATATAACAGGATTTCAGCTTAAACTGAGATAATATTAAATTCAAATATACATGTATTCTAGATTACACACTCAGGTTGAATCCATGGGTTGTGATCATGTTATTTTCTCTAACATGACAAGCTAGACTTGATCTACTGCTCTCATCAATCCCCATTGTGTGACCAGTCAAACTCTTGAACATTCTGTTGCTTCATCCAGATATAATCAGGCACCATAGCACCAACAATAGGTACCTGCTTGGATTAATATATGCTATGAGAGCAATCATGATGAAAGATAATGGTAATAGACTACATGAAGGTATTCTTGTTCTCTGTCCACTTATTTTCTGTAGCTTTGAAAATGTCTTCAGCTCAGCTGTGGAATGTTTCATTACTTTGATAGCCAGCAGGTATAGCAAGGTCAGCCTATTGACAGACATATTGCCACTGGTGGTAGTGTTTAAAGCAATAAAATGCTTCAGCAGATTTCTCTTTTCTGTCTGCACTTTATTTCTTTCTACTGTAGCATCCTGTATTAACTTCATATCTAAACAATGTCTAAATGCTTGCTCTCATGTTGAAATGATTGCTCAGGCCTCATTCTTCAGATAGGGAGACTCCTTTCCAGAAGGTGGTGGTCCTGCATTTGGGTCAAGGCAATTCCAAGCACAAATATGGGTTGGGCAGTGACTGGTTAGAGAGTAGCCCCGCAGAGAGGGTCTTGGGGCTGCTGGTGGACCAGAAGCTCAACATGAGCCAGCAGTGTGAACTTGCAGCCAAGAAAGCCAACCAGTTCTTGGGCTGCATCAGGAGATATGTGACCAGTAGGTCAAGGGAGGTGATTCTCCTCCTCTACTCTGCTCTGGTGAGACCCCGAACTGGAGTATTGCATCCAGTTCTGGAGCCCCTATTACAAGAGGGATAGGGACATGATGGACCATGTCCAGAGAAGGGCCACGAGGGTGATCAGAGGGGTGGCACCTCTGCTATGAAGGTGTTGGGGCTGTTCAGTTTGGAGAAGAGGAGGCTCTGAAGTGACCTTATTGTGGCCTTCTAGTATCTGAAGGAGGCCTACAGAAAAGCTGGGGACGGACTTTTTAGGCTACCAGGTAGTGACAGGACTAGGGGGAATGGAGCAAAGCTGGAGGTGGGGAGATTGAGATTGGATTTGAAGAGGAAGTTCTTCAGCATGAGAGTGGTGAGAGCTTGGAACGAGTTGCCCAGGGAGTTGGTTGGGACCCCATCCCTGGAGGTGTTTATGGCAGGCTAGATTAGGGGTCTAGTGTGAGGTGTGCCTGCCCATGGCAGCTGGATTGGAACTGGATGATCCTTGTGGTCCCTTCCAACACGGACTGATTTTATGATTCTATGATTCTAAGACTCTTTCTCTCTTGCTTACTATTTCAGCTCTGTCATATATCAATCATATCATTCAAGATCCATTACTGCTCCATTTTCCTCTTTTCAAAAGGCATAAAAGCCCTTTTTCATTGGCCTTTTTCCCTACTTCTCTTTAAAGCAATGTGATGCTTTTCTGTATATGAACAAGGTGAGACTGATTGAATGAGAATTTTTTTCATGTACTTGCCTGCATTAGACTTTTAAATTGTGGGGAAGAATTAAACTAGATATGCAGTGATGGTCTTATAAGATAGTTAAAATCCAGTTCTGTTGACAGCTGGCCTAGATAGTCACAGTATTAGACTGCTTCAGCAAACTGGAAAAGCATGACCTTGACATCTTTGCTTCTGTTATTTTGAAATAAGGGTGGTACCAGCCACTTGCAAGTGGAAAAAATCCATTTCAGAGATACAAGACATTAACACATAATGAATTTTGTAGTTCAGGTGTGCTCATTTTGGAGCAACTGGACTTAAAAATCTCCAGGGGAAAATTAATATTTTTTGGTTCTTTGTGAGCATTGTATGGTAAGAAATCCTGCTTACCATCAGCTGAAAGATGCCTCTCACTTTTTTTTTCTTACTTAAAACAAGGCAAAGGCTGCATAAATACATTTAGCACGTGCTGTGCAAAATAATAATTAAAAAAAAACATAGCAATCAAGCTATCATGGCACACATGCAGAAGAAGAAGAAACCTGTGTCATCATTAACTAATTTAATTTACACATATGTAGCTACCGAAGTCTAAAGAACAAGCCAATGCATAGATGTGCCTTGGCAACAACGAATACATGCATGTCTTTATATCTCTTCCTCACTTTTAAATCCTTTTTACATCCAGCTGAAATAAGAAGACCCACTAATGCAATGGATAAATGTGACCTCACACTTGATCTTCACATTGGAATAATAACCTGAAGTAAATTCCCAAATGATGTATATATTCTTTGTAGTGCATTGTGGTTATTTTTCTAGGTTTACAGTTTCTGTGATCTATTGATGCATGCTCCCAGAAGCACTGACCAAGGATAACTTTTCATAATTTTGTGTTCTGGATGATTAATTTGCCTTAGTGGGGCCCGCAGTGCTTATTAGTTGTGTGCATAATCAGGAAAAGGATCAAAGATAATGCTATGACTTTTAGAGCAGCCAATAAAATAATTTCTATGACTTTCTTCTCACAAAACAGTTTATATGAGGAAGATCCAAATTAGTCAACTTTTACTTATGAAAGTAGCAAAGTCCAATATCGCAAAAGATCCTTTCAGGAACCAAAAGCAGAGAATATAGGTACAGATTACTGAAATTGGTATTGGTACCTATGGAGTAATTCTTCCAGTGAGATTGGAAACAGAGCGCAAGGTCCCACTGAAGGATCTGAAATCACAATGATCTGAACATGACTGCTTCAGGATCTAGAATCCTATTCCATGAAGCTGAAAACTCTACATTTCTAAGTGTGCACAGAAGAGAGGCTATATCACAGTGTCAGGACTTTCCTGTGTCCAGACAGCATCATCAGTATTTGGAGTTACTGCAGAAAAGCCAATTAAGAATGACCTTAAGGTTTTGGGTCACTGCCCTGGCCCTACTGTTTTTTCTTTGATTTGTTTCCACCAAAGATGAGATGAAGCTGAAAGTTTTCTTTTCAGTGAAGTTAACATAGAGACATCACAGTCAAAGAAAATGGTGAATGTGAAATGAAACAGAATTGTTTTGAGCCATGGGAAAAAAACTACTGTTGGTGAGGCAGTCAGAAAGATGGGTGGGCTTACATTTACACTTATCTCCTTTTTTGTGTGTATTTCCTTGATGTTTCTTTTGGTAATGAACAGTTGGTGTCTTCTTTAATTTTCAATCTCTCTCTTTTTGATTTAATGACAACATAATGATATGTGGATTATTTTGCAAGACAAAAAAGTTATTTCAGAGCGACTCCAAATAATGAACTGTTTAGTGTCATCAGTTCAGTGTTACATGAGTTTCTACTCTTGCAAATTTGATTTATAACTTTGAACTGATAAATATTTTGATATTTTGTGAAAGAAACTGCCTAGATATTTGTAGAGAGAAGCACTGCATCCTCCTAGAGGAAAACTGAAGAATTGGAAATAGTCCTTACTTACCTTGACAGTGTGATTTAGCTTGTCTAAGTAGCAATTTCTCTGCTGGCTAATGGAGAGAGAGAAGTATTTGTTTAATCAAGGAATGCAGTTAGCATTGTCCATCTGGAAAGAAAGGTCGTCTTATTGCAGTAGTCACTGCCTCTTCAAAACTCTCTTGATATTTATGTGGGGATGGTGTTAGACTAGGTTACTACCATTTTGTTGGGGGTTTTTTTATGCTTGTAAGAAACCATCTGATATTAATGATGTACGAAGTTATTTTTAAGATAAAAAACCAAAAGCATTTACTTGTTTTATGATATTTGTGTCACTTGGTCTACAGATAAGTCTTTTTCACTCACATCTGACAAAGTTTGACACTATTTTTATCTGATTCCCCTGCCAAAAGAAAAATTGTTTTGTTCCACTTTTCTGTCCCCTTTACAGTGCCTCTGACTGAAATTTATAGCAGCAAGGATCTTTCCTTTGTTGAAAATACGATATTGTCCACCAGGTCAGGAGGAAGTTATCTTGCATGAGATTGAGAACAAATTTGTGCAACACAGATTTTCTTATCTGAAAGTTGAAAGTTTAAAGTTTTTCACTGGAGTACAGATCCAAGATGCTTTGGTATCACTGGAAAGATCCCCCGTGATGTACATCGGGTTAGAGCAGATCCCTCCCCTGGTGGGGTAAACTCACTGCAACATTTTTTTTGTTTTTTTTAAACCAGGAAAAATGAAATAGTATTTTCTTATAGTTTAAAGTAAATATAACAATATAAAGAGAATAAACTACTACAGGGAAAAAAAAAAAAAAAAAACTTAAGGAGGATTGGGAATGGGTCAAGCAGCAGTGAAGTAGCAGCAGCAACAGTGGGGGAAGATAGTAGCAGGTGCAGCAGAAGCAGCAAGGGCAGAAAAAGCTGTGCTTCCAGACATAAGGTTCTTGATGCTGTAATTAACTTATCAATTTTTGCTATTGTATAGCCTATCTGTGGAATGTTCACCTGTTCACTCAGAGCTTCCACTTCTAAGCTTCTTTTCTTTGGGGTTTTTTTTCAATGTCCAAGCTAGAAATCTAGCTCAAGCGGCCAAAAGTGGTTATGACAGAGTTTGGAATGGTTTTTTTAATTGCATTCTAACAAAATTGGACCCCTGAGCACAGGCTAGTACAAGGTACACTAAGACTGGACATTTGGTTGTCTGTAAATGTGTACAGATCATGGTATAACCAACAGTTGGGTCATCTGAAGGAAAAGTTAGATGTGGTTTTTCCTATGAATTGTAGCTGTTGTGACACCCTCAGTCACTACAAAAGCTATTCTGTAGGTCCAAACCATCATGCTAAAAACATAGTTTGCCTCTCTGCCCAGGAATAGATAGCAGAGTCTGCTCACTGCTAGTATGTAAGAAGTATGTCAGACACAATTTGATTAAAAAGCGTGAGTCTCTCAGAACAGCATTTTTTTCTTATAACTTCTACTTGGTGGCCCTTGTATGTCAGTGCACTGATACCTTTTATGGCTGCACAGCCTTCCTCTTCTCACTAGCAGTTAACCCTCACACACTTTGAGATGTGGAACTCTGAACCAAACACTTGTGAATAGACAGAGAAACTCTGAAGCAGTATATACAGGCTTAAAGGTCTCAGTGTGCTAATCTGACCTGCCAACCCTTTAGCTCAGAATAAATATAGAAATGCTGTGATGGACAAGTTTGCAGTTTTCTTGATGACCTACTGCATCTCCCTGTCTCTGAGAATGGAAGCTTTCTGAAATTGGTACTAAGTTTTCACCTATCACTTTGAGGGTTTGTTTATCATGAGCCCAGTTTCAATACCCTTGTGTTCACTGCCTTTAAGGAAAGAAAAAACATGATCTTAACATGGCTCTTTTCCTCCCTACTCAAGCACTGAGGTAGGCCAATATGTATCTCTTGAAGTCTGTTATTATGGCAAGTCTTAATTTTGCAGTATGTTATTAAGTGTCCTGAAAGGAAACTTTAGAATTACGGCTGTGTGAATTATTCCTGCAGGTTTGTCATTTCCAAGGCTCTCTTTAGTTTTCATCCAAGGAAATAAAAGGGTGGAAAACAACAACAAAAACTAACTGTCAGAACTCCACATATCCGTGATGCTATTTTATTACTGGATACAGATGAATTTTTCACCTCAGTATTTATTGCTTCATCTGTCATGAAATTGGAATTTCATATGCTTTGATAAATGGATAGAGAATGTGCATGCTTCCTTATCTGCTGATTGTTAAGTATTATGTACTTTGAAATGTTGCACTCTAACTTTCACTGCTATCTTCGAATCAAAATGTCCTGCATCACCTGGAGGAGCAGTGCTTTTTAGGAGGATTATTTGACCTTGTCCCACTAAAATGGAAGAACATCCATCAACATAAAATTATATTTAAGTCCTTTGTCATACTGAGAAATGCTGTGTTTTGGAAAAATCTGTCTGCAATTTACTAATTTAAATATAAAGAACTGCTCAGGGAAAATAATTTCCTTTGCTGTTAATCTGGACTAAGCACAGAGTCAGGAGGGACTCCAGAGAGGAGTAGAAAATATAGTGATATTTTTAGGATGTATTTCAAATACAGCAGTCAAAATTTCAAGGCTTACTATAGCCCATGAAATGCTGGAGGCCATGTCCAATAAATTCCCAGCACTTAGTCTCTTCTGCCTTGCATGATGCTATCGATCCTGTAATTCCTCTCCACAGCACAAAAGAACCATAGTCTTGCTATAAGTGTATCTTTTGTATGTGGAATGAATTGGGGCAATAATTTTGTTCTACAACAACTGTATAATTCTATATTAGTTTTAATCTTTCCATTACTACTGAAAGTCTTGAGATCAGAAAGAGCTAGGGTGCATTTTAGTGTAATTCCTACTTACCTCTTTTTGATATTTATCTACTATGTTACTAAGCAGAGACAGCAGAAATGTAACACTAGCTTTTGGGAAAGAACAAAAGGCAATATATCCAGGATATATTGCAAAAGGCAGAATATCCAGGCAATATGCAGTTGGCTACTTGACTTGATAACAATTCAAATGTCAACTAATTTGAATTAGAGATATGAAGAAATTAATTTTTAATGCCCATAGCTCATCTCAGTTAGGAAGCGCACGATTAGTTTCATGGAAACTGTTTTGTCATCATCTTATGGTGAGTTTAATTATGACACTATGACCCTCAGGACAGAAAAGAACCCCATACACCAGTTAGAGCAGAACCCACAGTTTGTAATACCTGATACTAGAAAGGTGCATGTAGGAAGACTGGAAATTAAAGCAGATCAATTGACAGGAAATGAGAGTAAAAGCAAAAGGAAAAAATAAGGAAACTCATGTTTCATTCCAATTTCAGCATACTTTGGGAGAAATATCTTTAGAAAAGCAAGAGAACAAAGGAAGCAGCTAGGCTGTGGATGCAAAGTCTGGAAGCCAGCCATTAGCTTTGTGACAAGTGATTATGCTTGAATGTTGCATCCTAGAATCATGGAATCATAGAATCAGTCAGGGTTGGAAGAGACAACAAGGATCATCTAGTTCCAATTCCCCTGCCATGGGCAGGGACACCCTACCCTAGATTAGGCTGGACAGATCCTCATCCAGCCTGGCCTTAAACACCTCCAGGGAAGTGGCCTCAACCACCCCCTGGGCAACCCCTTCCAGGGCCCCACCACTCTCATGCTGAAGAACTTCCTTCTCATATCCAATCTGAAACTCCCCACCTCCAGCATTGCTCCATTCCCCCTAGTCCTGTCACTACCTGGTAGCCTAAAAAGTCCCTCCTCAGCTTTTCTGCAGGCCTCCTTCAGATACTAGAAGGCCACAATAAGGTCACCTTGGAGCCTCCTCTTCTCCAAACTGAACAGCCCCAACACCTTCATAGCAGAGGTGCCACCCTTCTGACCATCCTCATGACCCTTCTCTGTACTCACTCCAGCATGTCCACATCCCTCTTGTAATAGGGGCTTCAAAGTTGGATGCAGTACTCCAGTTCAGGGTCTCACCAGGGCAGAGTAGAGGAGGAGAATAACGTCCCTTGACCTGCGTTCTCTTGATGCAGCCTAAGAACTGGTTGGCTTTCTTGGCTGCAAGTGCACACTGCTGGCTCATGTTGAGCTTCTGGTCCACCAGCACCCTCAAGACCCTCTCTGCAGGGCTACTCTCCAGTCAGTCACTGCCCAACCTGTATTTGTGCTTGGGATTGCCTCGACCCAGATGCAGGACCTTGCACTTGGCCTTGTTGAACCTCATGAGGTTGGCTTGTGCCCACCTCTGCAGCCTGTCCAGGTCCCTCTGGATGCCATCCCTGCCCTCCAGCATGTCTGCTGTACCACACAGCTTGGTGTCATCAGCAAATTTGCTGAGAGTGCACTCAATGCCTTTGTCCATGTCGCCCACAAAGATGTTGAACAAGACTGGTCACAGGACTGATGCCTGAGGGACTCTGCTTGTCACTGGCCTCCACTTGGACATGGACCCATTGACAGCCACTCTTCGTGTGTGGCCATCAAGCCAGTTCTTTATCCATCTGGTGGTCCACCCCTCAAACCCATGTTTCACCATCTTGGAGACCAGGATATGGTGCAGGACAGTGTCAAAGGCTTTGCTCAG
>VWZI01011926.1:8028-55909 GCA_013396835.1 Psilopogon haemacephalus | reverse complement strand
TTCCTACCCTTTTTGAAAATGGGAGTTATGTTTCTGCTTTTCCAGTCAGTGGGGACTTCACCAGACTGCCAGGACTTTTGGAATATAATCGAGAGTGCTTTAGCAACCTCATCTGTCAGTTTCTCAGTACCCGTGGGTGTATCCCATCAGGTCCCATGGACGTATCCCGTCAGGTCCCATGGACTTGAAAACACTCAGGTTCTTCAGGTGATCACGAACCTGATCTTCACTTATGAGGGGCAGCTCTTCCTTCCAGTCCCTGCCATTATCTTCCATGACTCCAGGAGCACGGCTTGAGGCCTTTGCAGTGTAGACCGAGGTAAAGAAGTTGTTAAGAACCTCAGCCTTTTCTATGTCACTTGTGACCAATTTGCCTGTTTCCTTTCTGAGGGGGCCCACACCTTCCCTAGTCTTCTTTTTACCATTAATACACCTGTAGAAATTCTTGGTGTTCACTTTGACCTCCCTAGGTAGATTCAATTAAAACTGTGCTTTGTCTTCCCTCTGTTAGGCCTCTTCCCAGCAGGTAGTCAGAGTCACATTAGCTGATTTTAGTGCTTAAAACATGTTTCCCTTACTGCTTGTGTCCATAACCAAGGATTACCAGTGCAGGAGGAGGCCGATTTGCTCTGGGGGATTCTGCTTGTTAGGTTCCAAGGAGCTGCAGCTGAACTCAGGTCAGCTCAGGGCTTCCTATCCTGCAGAGCCTTAGGCTTGACTTCTCTCCAATGCTGTTGATCTGGGAACAAGGAAAGGAAGAAAGTGATGGTCTGGGAAAGTTTGTTGTGGAGTCAACAATTCTTGTCATGTGTGCCAAATACTCCCTTAGCAGTGGAGGTAAATGCTTCTTGTTCTGTCTCTGTTTGTTGCCTGACTCTTCAGGAAGCTGTAGTTTTTATTCAGGTCTATGTCTTGCCTTGGGCAAAGCAATGGTGAGAAGAGTGTGATTGCATAGAGGTCTATGAAGCTACAGGACATAAAAGTTATTTTAAAAGACAAAACCTGTTTTTAAAACAGCGTATTTTGACCAAAAGTGGCAAGGAAAAATAATGCATGAAGGATTTTGGAAAGAACTTGAAAACCAGGTCTTTGGCCAGTATAAAATGTGATTCTGAAATTTGGTTGGCTACAGCTGAGAAAGAAGCATGCAAAGATGGACTGAGGAAATGACAGAAGATAATTGTGCACATTATAGTGTATATGTCTGTCGTGGTAGGCCTGATAGGTCAAAATAGGTCTGAACATGTCCTGGCTTGCTGAGATGTTTTTCTGCTCTCCCTCCTTCTGTCATGGGGAGAGGCAACAATGGGAAAAAGGACAAAGAACCTGGAGTCACTGAGTCTAAGGACCCTGGCTTGTCCAGACTTGTTTTCACTGCCTTAGTGTATCCTGAACTGTCTGGAAACTGCCTACTTCGAGTTTACCAGGAACAGGCTCTAAATACCTCCATGTGATAGGCCTGAATAGCCAGCATGACATCTGTGCTGAGACCGCACATCACAAGACATCCTGACTACACCTGAAAGTCTCCTGCCAAGATGGGAAGTCCTGGAGATACACAGATCGTCCAGAAGAGCAAGGTCAGAGATTGTCCGCTCCTTTCACCAGGACCCTGTGAAGCCTGAGAAGAATTGGAAGTCTCAGTGGCAAATGAGACATTGACAGAATTCCCTGAAAATGCTTGGGTACTGTCTGGAGCTGTATCGCTCATGAGTCGGGAGATAATACTTTGTGAGTAAATACTTAAAGCCTCTTGTAATTTACCAATTGCCTTCTGCCATAAGCAGAAAGGAGCTTTCTGAGTCCATCTAGTGGGCAAATGGTATAATTAACCGCACAAACCTCTTCCCAATCAATTCATTTTAAATGTTTATATGTTGTTAGTTATTTGTTCTAGATCCAGTTATTCATTTGTGTAATGCTTTCCATGACCATTGCAGAACCTGATTATTATTAAAATTAGTGGTCTGGGATGGTGAGAGTTTTGAATACCAAAATTAATAAACAATATTAACTTTGAAAATACCATCCCACAATCAATTAATTACCCCTCCATCACAATATGCTATCTGTTGTATATAATTCTTAGCAAAATGGAAATAATGTCATAAAATTAAAGTGTAGTCAACCTTTTTATTGTCTATTGAGTTCTGAGAGTTTGTTTTAGAAACTGCTGGCCAGTTATACATGGTTTAAGTACCAGTCCTAGTGGTAAAGGTGTGGTGCAAAGGATAGAGTATACATGGGTGTTGTTGTGAAATTAATAATATGTTATTAAGTATGAATGTTAACTTATGCATGAATATTAATTTTTATTATTAATATTCCATTTTTCAGGGAAATTCCGTGAGATTGTTTGGATTTTCAGTTGGCAGGAAGTAGTTGCACAAAGGGTATTAATAAATATGGAATTAAACAATTTAAACATTCAGAACTTGGAAAGTAGGAACATGAAAACAGGAAAAATTCTAACTATGCTTATGGAGCCTTAGCATTAACTCCAGCATATGTACTCACAACGCACTAGGGTGAAAACACAAATTATTACAGACAGAGGGAAGGAGAGAAGAACTGTGCTTGCTGCTAAGCTGCTGGTGCAAAAGCCGCAAAAAACATGGCTGCCATGTCTCAGAGTTAAATGAGCCGTGAATTGAGTGCTGCTGCCAGTGGAGAGTCAGAGGAAAAGATAACAGTTTCTGAATCACCCCCCAGTCACCTCCCATTAAATACATTATTTTGAAAATGAAACTGGCCAAAAGGAACTAGCAACATTTTTTTTGCCAATTAATTGAAAGCTTCATGCCTTACGTGACAATACAAGCACATTGAGGGGCAGCACAAGACACCTGACTTCCTGGTGCTAGCCTTCAGGGCAAAACCATTTATTGTTTGCTCAATCCATCAAACTCCTTGTAAGAAGGAAGAGTTAGTATGCTTTTGTCCAGAAGTTACAACAGGCTGACAATCACTAGGTTACTGAGAGATAAATCTGGAGCAATCAGGGCTTCCAGGTATGCACAAGAGCAGTAGGGAGACATGATTTGTAATACATTCTAGAATAAAAGAGGGGCCCTGTTCTTCTGTTTTCAGGCTTCTGAGTTGTCCTGGATATACATCACAGAACTCGGAACCCTGATATGCTGAGTACCTAGGTGACTGGGTTGGAGTGGCACCAGTTAGGACCACCATGATGGTGCAGATCTCAATTCGAACACCTACCTTGAGAGGATGGGTGCCAGCCAGCCCTGTAATCTATGCAGCTCAGAAGTTTTCCTGGTCAGTTGGATAGGGTGAGTATAACCTGCTCTTTGATCAACAGAGTTACTCGGCATTCCTTGTCATATACCTTTCTTTCTATGATTTTATATCTGAACTTTAATTATTGTGGTTTCCAGTGTACCTTTCTCCTTACAGTTTTGGTGTTTAAGCTATAATAAAGTGTTGAAAGTGTAGCTGGAAGGGGGTATCCATGTGTGTGTGCATTTTATGGCTCTTAAATGACTCACTGGAACACTCCTGGACCCACAAAGGGAGGAGACCAAGGTTTAAACCAGCCTGGCAGAATTTATGCCCTACCAGGACAGGTCTATATACACGGTATTGGACTCCTGATACATTCAGACAGAGTCTTTGAAAAGTGATTTGTACAACATGTGCTACATGACAAGTATTCTCTCTCAGAAGTTATTTCAACTGTAGTTTAACTGACATATAACTTCTATAAGGTTATTCAGAGCTGATGATACTGAAAATTTTCTTCTATTAATTCATTAAGACTCCTATTCAGTACTGCTTTTTTGATTTTTAAATTATTGTATGTAGACATATTTCAGCATACTGCTCTAGTAAAGCATTTGAGAACTATAATTTAGATGTTAAAATTGAAAGACAGAAGCCCTGAACTAAAGCCATTTTTCAAGCCTAGAGATGTTTGAATCCAGTAATTTTGTCCCAAGCCGTGGTGTCAAGTTTGTTAATACTGTGACATACCATTAAATGCTTTTGCTTCCCCTAGGCTGGATAAGCAGACATTTAGGAAAAACACTAAGGAAAATTGTTATAATTGTTTGACACTGAAGTTCACTTAACTTGTGGAACTGAATACAGAGGAAGGTTCATTTTTCTTTTTAATTAGAATCTGACATCTTATAAATACTTCTACTCAATGAAGACTGAAATATAAATTGCACAGAGAAGTCATATGTAAAAGATTCTGTTTACAATTCAGAATATTCTAGAATGTATGAAGTTACTGTTCCTAACTGTTCATCTCTAAAACTATGGTTTGAAATTGTTGCAAGCATATTTGAACTGCAGCAGCTACTTAAACATTTATATAGCAGCATTGCAAAATGCATGTCGACACAAGCAGTCCCTTTGGCTTGGAGATATAATTACATGGGAAGTTGAATACATGAATTCTTCAAGCATTTGTTTATAAGTTCTTAAAGGACTTATTCCAAAAATGATAAAAAGTGATAGTATTGGGTACTCCAAGCTGGAGTAAAAAAGATCTTGTACATGATGGGAAGACATTTCTTATTAGACTAAAGAAAGCCCTGAAATACACTTACACTGTATTTCTGAAATTACTGTGAAATGAGCAAACTCTTCAAGGAACAGGTCTGTTTCAATCACTGTGTGTAATAGATAGTCCCTGCTTCACTCCTTCTAAAATAAGTTAGAGGTAGGTTGACTTTTCCTGTATTTGTACACTCACAGCTGTAAGAGAAGTTTCTACTTTCTTGTTTATCTTGGTCATTTAACAGAATATTTTATGGTCTTGAAGCACTTAGTATCATTGAACCTGTTTAGTATTATCAGCAGCAAAGGCTGTTGAATCTATGGAAAGATTGTCTCTGAAATTGCTCCATGTAGAAATCAATAACATTTTATGTTCCTGATACTAGAAGAAAAACTTGCTTCCTCAATAACTGGATTCATTTCACAGGCAAAAAAAATACTACCAAAGGTGTTTACCTAATTTTTGAATGTTTGTTTTCCATACTAAGAATAATTTTAGGTATATCAAAAGTTAAAACTGAACTTAACAGAATTTCAGAGGCTTATGGACTAATTACATTTAAAAGCAGGAAAAGGGATTACATCTGGGCCTTTGTGGATACATTGGGGTTCATGAGAGAGCTCACAGAGCTGGAATGAAAGACATCAGCCTCTTTGTGAGGATAGAGTACTATAGAATACATATGGAGCAGTTTACTTGTTCTAGTTGGCTTTCTTCATCAGCTGCTAAACGATGTCTCCCAGTCCTGTCTCTCTAGTCTGGAAGGATAATGTCAGTGTCAGTTTCTGCCTTCTATAACCAATTGTGGCACAGGATGTCCTATTCCTCTGAACCAGCTAGAGTAGGAGCTGAGCTGGGAAAACGGCTTGAGCAATGAGTAAGAAAAGTTATTCAAGGAGTTTACTGGCGGTTTGGGATATCATATCCTGCAGGAGCCTGAGGTTGTTCTACAGGGGCACACCACCCTCCTGCAGAATTGAAAAGAAATTTGCTGCAAGGCAGTTGCGCCTGTATGCTCTTGAAAGCCAGGCAGATCATTTGTATTTGCCATGGTGCACCTGACAGGCTGGCTTGCTGTTTTGGGGAGAGGCAACCATGGGAAAAAGGACAAATGACCTGGAGCCATGGAGTCTGAGGACTCTGGTTTACCCAAACTTGTTTTGCTCCTGCTTGCATCCTGTGATAAACAAGGTACATGTGCTTGGCTTGAGCCAAGCTTGTGCTAGGGCCTATGTGTATTGCCAAATATGGGTATAGCAAGCCTGTGGTTTCACTCAAATATGGTAAATCTTGGCTTACTTCCACTTTGATTGGATAATGTATGTCCAAAGGCACATCAGTCTCAGGCATTAATATAAAAACAGATAAGCAGGTAACACAATGTGCCTCTGCCATTATTCTGTGATGTGCGGTATCTGTGCCTGCTGCCTACTGGCAATGATAATGCCTTATTGCTAAGCTATAATCCAGCCTAAAAACTGCTTCAAGTTTACCAGGAAATAGCTTTGATTGCCTTCACGTGATAGCCGCACAGCCAAGGTGACACACTGTGCTGAAACCACACATCACAAGACATCCTGCCTGCACCTCCTGAGATGAGTAGCCATAGAGGCACACAGATCCTCTAGAGAAACCCAGAGCCAGGTCAGTGATCATCTGCCCCCTCTTCCCCCAGCAGCCTGTGAAGCTGGGGAAGAATCACAAGTTTCAGTGGTCAATCAACAGAATTCCCTGCAAGCATTTTGGGTACTGTCTCAATGTTGCTAGCCTCACAAGTAGAGAAATAATATTTGTGAGTAAATACCTAAAACTTCCTTTCATTTAACTAGCTTCTACCCTAAGCAGAAAGTACCTGAGTCCATCTAGTGTGCAAGTGGAGTAATTAACCACAAGAAACTTTCTCTTCCAGTTTGAGTTTAATTAATGTGTATATATTGATAGTTAATACTACATCTAGATATCCTTTATGCAATGTGTTCCATGACTGTTGCAATCGAAGCAGATTATTACATTACTGAGGGTGGTGAGAAGTTTGTATATCAACATTCATAAACAATATTAATATTGGAAATATCATCTCTCATTAATTAGTTACACTTCTCCATTGCAGTATTTTAGAGAATTCTGCTTTCATAATATTCCTGTGGTACTCTGCTGGGTTACCTGTAACAGGAAACTTGTAGCTTTTCTTCTCCAATTTAGTACATCTCTCTTGCAATAAGACCTACGCTTTCTTGTTCCTCCCTGTATTCTATCGTATATATGTCTTCAGAAGTGCTTATTCTTTTTCCTCTGGAAATAGGTTGTGCATTGATAAAAACAAACCTTTGACAGTCTCTGTTTTTTGGTTGCTTGATAGGTCATGAATATGAGTTTTTCTAGAGCATATGTTTTATATAATTCAAGAATAAGAGAGTCTGGGGTTGTTTTGTAGTTTGGTTTTGGGTTATTGAGGTTTTTACCTGAAATACTATCATTTTGTCCTACTTCCATTGTTTTCTTTTTAAAACAATAATCTTTGAAAAGGACTGACCACACTCTTCTTTCTATTTTAGCCTGATAAGAATAGAGGAGCAGATTGAAATCCTTACTGTTAATCTGAGAAGATTTGGAAGGATTTTAAAGTGTATAAGTCTATGCCTCTGCATATTAAGCCAAAAGAGTGCATGCAGGCTGTTAGTTTGGATGAAAGTAGGATGCAAAATTTGAATGCAGTAATAGTTTTTTATATTTTTGTTTTTTATTTTTATTTCAGAAGTCTAAACTAATATGAACTATATTTGGAGGTTATTTGTCATTTAATTATTACAGAAAGTAGACTGAATTTTGAATTTTATTGTAGTTTGAAACACCTTATTCTCTAAAACTTCCCCAAAACCTGGAAATAATTCAAGTTTGGACTGACACCATTTTCTTTCATAGATGTATTGTCTGTTTGATTTCAGAAACACAAGAGATTTCTTCTTTTCAGATTCTTTAAAAGCACACATTTTTTCCCCAGTGCTATCATATATTGTCAGCAGATTTCTCCTATCTAATAAAGTGGTCATTTAATCAATCTTCAGGCAGTAGTGTTCATTTTAAAGGACTTTCTCAGGAAAAGGCTAAGCGCTCTTTTAAGGCTCTGAGATAGCTTTCCTTAGTGCTGTTCAAAGTCTTACAGCAAACTGTTGCAGCCAGATTCTTAAGCCTCTTGATAAAAATGAAGCACTTTATACTCTATATTAAATACTCTCCTTCAGGAAGAATTTTTGTCTGATACTGAAGGAATTGCTTTGAACTCTTAACTTGGACTAATTTTGGACCAACAGGTAGATTGACTGACAGCTACTGTTCAGAACTGGATTACTTGAGATTTTGTTTTAAACTAAAGCCTGGAGATTTCTTTACAGCAAGATGCACAGCTTATTGCTCTGGTGACATAAGGAAGCTTTTCAGCACAGAATTTTTCTCCTTAATGCTAAAATTGCTGGTATTTTTCTGTATGATTCTCTAAGGTTTGAATTAGGAAGTGAATTTCTTGGTGCTGCAGCAGTTTTCAATAACTGCTGTATAATCTATATGTGGCTGTGGACAATTGCAGCTCACCTCAAACAGTTGTGTTGCAAGCAGAATCAGATGCATGGGCAGGCTGAGCCAGGTCTGTTCTCCAGAAATAACACACCTATTCTATCTGTATTCTGGCTTTAACAAATGACTACCTAAAAATAGCATCAACAGGCTCCTGCGTGATGTTTATATATTTACTAGTTTTTGGTGGGGTTTTGGTTGACTTTTTGTTGGGTACTTTTGTTGATTCCTCCTTGTTCTGTTGACTTTTATTTTTTGTCTGAATCTATTCTTTGTGCTGTTAGGGCTCCCTGACTGGGGCTAATGACAGCATTTTAGGCTGTAGCAATTGCTGCTGTCTCTTTTGATTTTTGCATTTACTGCCTCTTGTCCTGTGTACTCATCTGTGCTTATTTCTCTCTCTCTGCTCTTAGTCTGCTAGGCTGTCCCACATCTGCCTGTCTTCTCTCACCCAGGTGTTCTTTTCACCTCTGCTTGGCCAGCTTGTTGCAATGCCAGCATTCCATGAAATCTGTACACAATTCCTTTGCATTTTTTATGTTCTTGCCTATCATCATTTTTTATTATTTTTTTTTCTATGAATTTGCCTTTTACCCAATAGCTAAAGTTTTTAAGTACCCTACTGACACCAGGGACCAGAGATGGGTAGATAATCAGTCACTGAAATCTGTACTTCCATGGTACCAACAATGCACAAGAAGCAGTAATATGACAAGAGTGGGAATGTGATGAGAGTGAAAAATAATGAGCAGTTTGGCCTTCATTCACACAGCTGAGGAAAATAATCAGTGGTACACAGATCATGTGTCCTTGGTTCTCATAGTATGGCAATGGCCATCGCATGAGATCAGGAGATAGTAGTTGCAGGTGTCCCAGGGAATACAAATTTATCTATGCTAATGACTTTTGCTTGCCTAGGCTATGCTAATAGATGAGTATTTGTAGGCGTGGTGCTCAGAGCTCGGTCTATATAAACACAGGTGTAACGGGTAATAAAGGGTCTTTCCATTAACTCACATTGAATGGCATGGAGGCCATGAAGCATCCTTTGCTGAGCAGTGTCATCGTCTGACAAGTGGTGCTGCCCAATGTGATGACGGACATCATGATCTGAAAGGAGAATTTGCAGTGAGTGGAAAGTCACTGATTAGTGAATAAGCACTGGCTGGAGGATGGCCCGGCCAGACTGTGGCTGTGCCATAGTGTGAGCGCTATGGAATATAAAGAAATGTCGTGATGGACACCCTAGATCAGTGAGCAGCTGAGGACAAGATGGAGAACAGTGTAACTAGAGAAGAAAAAGTGCATTGTGAAGTTTCTCTTGCATATTCTCTGTAAGAGAGGGATTAAGTATGAGGTTGATATCCTCATATTTGATACAAACTAAAGTCTTTATCTCAGATCCGACTATGAAGACATCAGAAAAAAAACAGTGAAAAATGCATAAAATGAACTGTAAGAACATTGCTAATTTGTTTTGCATGTAATGCATGCCTTTAAAGAGAGCGCTTTGAGGCTTGTATTCCTTAAACAGTCACAGAGAAAAAGAGCTTTTGACGAGGTGCTACATATACCATGCTCTGTGGCACCTAAAGATGAAGTTACGAGGAGCAGATAGTTCAGTGTCATCACGGACATGAATTCAGGCAGGTCCCAGGCCAGTCCCAGACCCAGATGAAGCCATTCCTGCAGCAAACGCTACTCAGTCTGCAGTGAGAGAAATATCTACCATCTGCAGACCAACCACAGTGGCTGAGGAGTGCACACACGTGTCTGTGGCACGGAAGGTCCTGGGCTGGTCCCAGGTACAAGCAGAAGAAGCCATTCCTGCAATGAGCGCTGGTCTGAGTCAGGAGAGAAACATCTGTAACAGCACTGCCAGCAGGCACCCCATATCAGATCCCATTACAGAACTAACTGTTAAAGACTCAAAAGTCTTGAATAGAGTGGCTGCAGCCACATGTGGGTTACCCTCCCTCTTCAGTCTGTAAAAAGATTTGTTTTCATTTCTTTGCATATTTTTTCTAATTCCTTCTCTGCCGATCCCTTCTCCCTCCCCCCACCCCCCTCTCTCCTGTGCAGCTGCCGTTTCTCCCTGGCAGAGCTGGTGCGGCTCCACTCCCCCCACTTCCCCCCTCCATTTTCTTGCAAGAGCTGTCTATTCTTTTAAAGTGGCAGTGTCGAATTTGTATTTCACTGTTAAACTTTGGTTTACTTTCTTTCCTGATAATGTTTGTAGAGTTAGTTTTCAATTGTAATAGATCTTAGACACTAAAAGCTAATGGATAAGACTGTTTTGATATGCATAACTGTTTTGAAAAGGGAAATGTAAAGGGAGAATGCATACTAGTGACACCAGTGGTATTAGGTGATATTGATAGAGGTATAGGAACAATAGAAGTAATAAATACTGGGCAATTCTAAGTCTTAAATAATTAGAATAAAGTATGTTAAGTAGCTGATGATTGTAATAGAATATGATAAATGGTTAAAGATTAGAAGGGAATATTATAGTGGAAATAAGTTTGCAGGGATTTTGGTAGAATAAGTTGTTTGTAAGTCTATAGGTTAATAATTTTCTTTTTAGATTGACAGATATAAAGTNTAATTTTTTTTTTAGATTGACAAATATAAATTGTTTTTTTCCTTTTTTTTTTTTTTTTGTATGCCATGGCAAATTCCAGAGAGCTCTATGTAATGTAATATATTTTTTTCTTTTTATTTTTTGGGATTATGTTAAGCTAAAAAAAACCCAACTTTATTTGCTACAACATATCAGCAAAGTTAAATGGCAAAGATTCAAATTCAGTTTTCACAAACTGAGATATCACTTGCAGCATGTTATATTAGCTACCAGATTGCTATAGCAGATGCGTAGAGAGAAGTGATGCTTCTAGGAGATCTGAAAATAAGATGCCTGAGATTCCTTACTACAGGCCATTGCAACTATTAAAAGGTACCATCACAACTATGCAGTTGAGTTATATTTCAATCATGAAAGTGCACGAAGAAATTAAAACAGACAACAAACCTACCTAGACAGCATGTAATACATGATCACTTTACAAGATAAGTATTCCCTGTAATATTGCAACATAGGTAATACACCTGCTTATGCTAACTTGACAACTTTGACTTTTAAAAATAAAAAAGGGGGAATTCTCCGGATACATCACACAGAGAGAGATTCAGCCTAGAAGATGCAAATAGATTATATAGGGAAGGTATATGTTTGTTTATTGCCTACAGGTCACCGATGGATGCCAGCTTGTTATGTTCAGCCTGCCTTTGGCAATGAGCAGAAGTCTCACTCAAGACAGCTGTATAAACATCGCGGCAAGAAATTGAGATGTAATCTGGGATATGGAAGTGTGACGGGATAAGCTTAATTAGGCTCAATATCCCGTGGAAGGAGGGGGTCCTAGTGTCCCCCCCCAAGGTTCTTTTGGGTTCCAGTCAGCAGAAACAAATGCACATGTTGCTCAAACACCAGATGCAACACTTTAACAATCAGAACTCAGGAAACAGAGAGGTTACATACAAATATATATCCTGCCCACGCCTACAAAAATACCCCAGGACGCGAGGGGGGAAAACACGCTCCTTCCCGGACCCGAGGCNGAGGAGAGAGCCCAGGGATTGGACCAATTCTAGGGTGTTTGTCACCCCATACCGGGACAGGATGTTGTTAACCTTGTTAATATCAAACATGTCTCTGATTGNTCCTTCCTATTACTAACCTCCCTGGCAAATCTATTTCAGCTTATCTGCAGCATCAACAGGTGGTGAGATAAGGCTGGGGAAGGGGGGAAAGGTGGTAGGGGGGGTTTGGTTACCCTCTCTTGGGGATTTTGGTCTCCAGGAGGGGTGTGGTGTCTGTATTGCCTTTTCACTGTATATATCTGTAAATATCTGTTATATCTCGTAAATATTTGCTTGTATATTGTGAATTGCTGTAAATATAAAGCTTCATTTATTAACTTCCAGTGTCCTGAGTTCTAGCCGGGGTTTATAAAAGGTGGGGGGGGGGCAGGTAACTGCCTAACCCACTACAAGTGTAAACAAGCAAGAGGAATTGTGCACACATGTGATGATAGCTGCATTGTCCTGATACTATGCTAGGAGTTACTTTTGGGAGAAACAGGCAGTGCTACAAATAGAGCTACCATCAGCTCAAGGTTAGGAAAGATGGGAACAGTTGTTTTGTTGGTCCAACTGTTCTGTGTAATAATGCTCAAAGTGCCATATTTGTTATCTCTTGCAATAGGCTCTGCAGTGGATGATTAACACTGCCTTTTTGTAAAGCGAAAAGGGGAAATTGTGGGAACGTGATGAGAGTGAAAAATAATGAGCCGTTTGGCCTTCATTCACACAGATGAGGAAAATAATCAGTGGTACACAGACCATTTGACCTTGGTTCCTGTAACATAGCAATAGCCCTGTGAGACCAGGAGATAGTAGTTGCAGATATCTCAGGGAATAACAAATTTATCTATGCTAATGACTGGGGTTGTATTTGCCTAGGTTATGCTAATAGATGAATATTTGTGGGTGTGGCGCTCAGTGCTCAGTCTATATAAACACAAGTGTCACGGGTAATAAAGGTCTTCCATTAATTCACATTGAATTGTACGGAGGCCATGGTGCATCCTTTGGTGAGCAGCATTGTCATCTGACACAGAGGACCAGTTGTTTGGGATGGTTCCATATTTTGTCATTAACATTATAATTCCTTTTACTGGGGATGATTGGTGATGAGTGTAGCAAGAAATTGGGGAGTAAGTGGGAGATTAGCTGATGAGAGGAACTGGTGTGGTTGCTCGGAACCTTCATCTTCATTTAGCCAGCCCATTTGTTGACCATTGTCATGTTTTGGAACTCTTTTTACCAAGTATGTGGGATTTTATGGAGCACAGTACGAGTATCACTAGGTATTAGGAAAGGATTCTCAGGAAATCAGAAACCAGACTGTTGAGGACTGTGGTCTTAGGCAAGAGGTATTTGAAAATGTTATCAAGCAAATCTTGAGAGTGTAGGGCTTCTGCATTGGAAGTGGGATTTTCAAAATGGACTCCAGAGAGCTGAAAAAGCACTTCTAGTTTACCTGTCACCTGAGAGGGAACACACACTAACCAGCCAAATAGTTATGGGACTGCTCCATGAGCTTACTCTTACAAATAGAGTAAGTTGTGAACAAAATTTGGAGGGAGCAGCATTGAGAGGTACCAACAGAGCACCCCAGGTGTAAGTGGGCTCCAACTACAGGCATGGACCCATTTCTGCTCCCCAGCACTGTGAATGGGCAGCATCCTCAGGGACATGACTGTTGTGGTAGGACTGAATAGGCCAAAATAGACTTATACATGTCCTGGCTTGCCCAGACATGTTTTCCTGCTCTCCCTCCTTCTATTGTGGGGAGAAGCAACCATGGGAAAGAGGACAAAGAATCTGGAGCCACTGAGTCTGAGGATCCTGACTTACCCAGACTTGTTTTCCTCCTATTTACATACTGTGGTAAACAAGGTACATACACTTGACTTGTGTCTGCCTCGTATAAGGCCTTTGTTTCCCAAAATTTGGGTAAAGCAAGCCTATGACTTCACCTGATACGGACAAGCTTGGCTAAATGCCAATCTAATTGGCTATTCTGTGTCCAAAGTCCCATTAGTTTCAGGCTGTATTGGTAAAAAGAGATGAGCAGGTAACACAACATGCTCTGCCATTGTATTCATGTTTGCTTGCTGCTTGCTCTCTGCAACCATTGCTGTCTGCTTCTGGGAGTGTTCTGCCTCACTGTCTTAGTGCATCCTCAACTGCCTGGAAACTGCCTACTTCGAGTTTACCAGGAACAGGCTCTAAATGCCTCCATGTGATAGGCCTATGTTGCAACTATTAATAAGCGGTTATAAATTATTAACTTTTTGTTATTAATAATGAAGATTTCAGGGAAAATTCCCTGAGATTCTTTGGATGTTCGGTTGTTAAGAGGTTGTTGCACAGTGATTATTTATAAACACTGAATTAAACAGTTTAAACAGCTTAAACAGTCAGAACTTGGGAAACAGGGAACATAATAACAGGGGAAAAAATCCTAACCTCACCTATACTCACTCACACAATAGGTATAGAGTCCCAAAGAGAGGAGGAGAAAGGAGTTTGCCTTGCTGCTGCTGTAGGCTGCAATCTGCAATGCATGGTGCAAACACGTGGCCACTGTGAGAGGTGCAAATAGACATCCGTTCCCAACGGAAGCAGCAGGGAAAGAAAACAACGGCTCTAAGTCACCTTCCCTTAAATACCATATTTTGAAGGGCAAAACTGACCAATGTGCACTAGCGTCCATAGTTTTGGCCAATAGATTCAAAGTGCTGCACCCAGGGTCGACCCTAATGCTTTGAGGGACAGTGCAGATCACCTGATTTGTTCATGTGCCACAGGGCTTTCTTTGTTCAAACCCTCACTGTCTGCTCACCTTCAAACTCCTGGACCTTGCAATGGGAGCAGGAAAGAGCAGGAGTTTGAAGTAATTTGGGCGGTATTTATGGCCTACCAGGACAGTCTGAATAGCCAGTGTGACATCCATGCTCAGACTGCATATTGCAAGATATCCTGCCTACACCTGAAAGTCTCTTGCTAAGATGGGAAGTCCTGGAGGTATACAGATCATCCAGAGGAGCCAAGATAAGGTCAGAGATTGTCTGCCTCCTTTCTCCAGCAGCCTGTGAAGCCTGGGAAGAATCAGAAGCTTTAGCAGCTAAGAATACAGAAACCCATGCTAGTGTTTGGGTACTCTCTGGAGCTGTAGCTAGCCCTGCAAGTTGGGAGACTAATATTTGTGAGTAAATACTTAAAGCTTCTTGTAATTCACTAATTGCCTTCTGCCATAAGCAGAAAGGAGGTTCCTGAGCCCATCTATTGGGAAAATGGTATAATTAACCACACAAACCTTTTCTTCCAGTTCAATTGGGTTTGAATGTTTATATGTTGCTAGTTCTAGATCCAGATATTAATTTGTATAATATTTCCATGACTGTTGCAAGAAAACTTGATTATTATTAAAAGTTAGTGGTTGGGGGTGGTAAGAGTTCTGAATATCAAAATCAATAAACAGTATTAACGTTGAAAAAATTCTATGTTGCGTCAATTAATCACCCCTCTGTCACAGAGGCAAATTTATTTTTACCACTTGTGGTAGAGTTAAAATTATCCCCAAAAATAAAACCACCAGACTAGTTCAGAAGGTTTGGAAGTAAGATAAAGCTATATACCTACAGCAAGCAAAAATCTAAAAGCATATAATACAATGCATATATACAAAAAACATTTACAATTATTTACAATTTAGAAATAACAGAGAAATCCCCTCCCCTGGACAAACTCAGAAGGGGCTAACAGCCTTCACCTTCTCCCCCCCGAGAGAAAGCCAGGCCTCACTGTTATCTACTCAGCCAAAGTTAGTGTAACCATGCAAGATGAGCCAGCACAGAGAAAAGAGTAGGAGAAGACAGGAAGGAGCAGAGATTGAAGAACAGTTTGTGCAACAAATTATATACTAGTCCAGCAGACACATCAAATTATATAGACTCATCTATTATTTTCCTTTTATAACCAATCCTTTATTTTATTTACTTTCTATTAAAAATGTCCAGAAAGTTCCTATTTCTTGTTTATAATTTAGTATTCAGCTAGAATGTTAGCTCTAAAACAGTACACCACCTAAAATCTATTTCCACCCAGAGTCCCTGTGAATCAAGTTCTGGGGCACATTAACTGTAGCCTGATCTCTGAGTGCATGCCCAAAGCCATCCCTGGCCCATGGCTTCAGCCCCTCTGCCTGTGAACCCACAGACAGCAGGCAGGCTTGTAGGCAGCTTGCTGCATGCCTCATTCTGATGGCTGGAACCCCTGTGATGTGCAGGCAGGTACATGACATGGATAATGGCTGTCCACCCCATGGGATGGCACACTGAGTCTGGGAGCAGGGGCTCATCTACACATGGAGCAGAAGGAGTGGGGGCTGTAAAGACTTGGATGTAATGGTGACACTAGTCACCAAATGACAGTCTGCCTGTGGAAAAAAGCACACTTATTTCTGGCACAAATGAAAACAGGTTACCTGTAAATGCAGCTTGGGTCCAGTCAGTCAATTGACAAATGTGTTTGATTGTGTGATGGAGGGGCAATTAATTGATGTGAGATATGATTTTTCCAAAATTAATTTATTTATTTATTTTCCTTATTCCTGACCACTAATTTTAATAATAATCAGGTTCTTCTGCAATGGTCATGGAAAGCATTACCTAAATTAATAAGCAGATCTAGAAATAACTAGCAAAAATACATAAACATTTAAACCCAATTGAACTGGAAAAGAAGGTTCTTGCGGTCAGTTGTACTGCTTGTCCACTAGACAGACTCAGGAAGCTCCTTTCTGCTCATGGCAGAAGGCAATTAGTAAATTACAAGACGCTTTAAGCATTTACTCACAAGACATTATTTCCTGACTCACAGGGCTAGCTATAACTTCAGACAGTACCCAACCACTTTCAGGGAATTTTCTTGATGTCTTGTTGGCTGCTGAGACTTCTGATTCTTCCCAGGCTTCACAGGCTGCTGGAGAAAGGAGGCAGACAATCTCTGACCTTATCTTGGCTCCTCTGGATGATCTTTGTATCTCCAGGACTTCCCATCTTGGCAGGAGACTTTCAGGTGTAGGCAGGATGTCTCGTGATGTTCAGTCTGAGCATGGATGTCACTCTGGCTATTCAGGCCTATCATGTGGAGGCATTTAGAGCCTGTTCCTGGTAAACTCAAGAAGGCAGTTTACCAGGCAAACAAACTACCTTACAGCTTAACAAAGTATAATGCTATAAAGCACGGCAGCAGGCAAGCAAGCACTAATACAATGGCAGAGCATGTTGTGTTACCTGCTCATCTCTTTTTACCAATACAGCCTGAAACTAATGGGACTTTGGAGATAGAATAACCAATTAGATTGGCATTTAGCCAAGCTTGTCCGTATCAGATGAAGCCATAGGCTTGCTTTACCCGAATTTGGGAAAAACATAGGCCTTACACAAGGTAGGCATAAGCCAAGTGTTTACCACGGTATGTAAATAGGAGGAAAACAAGTCTGGGTAAGTCAGGGTCCTTAGACTCAGTGGCTCCAGATTCTTTGTCCTCTTTCCCATGGTTGCCTCTCCCCACAACAAAAGGAAGGAGAGCAGGAAAACATGTCTGGGCAAGCCAGGACACGCTCAGGCCTATTTTCACCTATCACGACAGGTTGGCACACTGGTCTCTCAAGGCCTGTTGCGATTATCAATTTCTAATTATTATTGATAATCGCGGGGGGGAGTCCGGAATAGTCCCCCCAGGTTCTTTGGATGCTCAGTTGGCAAAGATAAATATACAAAATCACTTGAAACACAGAATAAACAGTTTAAACAGTCAGAACTTAGAAAACAGAGAGCCTAAATACAAAGCAATCCCAACCGCGCCTGTAAAAGCCCATGAAACGCGCGCTGGATACAATGTTTCTTCCCAAGAAAGAGGAGAGAAGGATGGATTTATCCCCAATAGAAAGGAAAAGACAGGGTTTTGCCGTGCTGCCTTTGCTATAAGCTGTGATGCCGCTGTTGCTGCCACTGAGCACATGGCTGGTGCTGGGCTGGATGCTGAGGCTTGAGTTCCTCGCAGCAGGAGAGAAAGGAGGGAAGTGAGCTAACGGTCGTTGCACCCCCTTAAATACCACATTAGGGGAGCGTGGAACTGACCAATAGGCACTTAGCATCCACTGAATGGCCAATTGGTTCAAAAGTCCCGCGCTCAGGGGTGGATTTCAACACCCTAAGACACAGCACAGATCACCTGACTTTGGGCGCATGACTTGTGCATGCAGTCCAAAACTTCCTGGTTCCAGGGCCACATGGTGTGTCTCCCTGCAACCCTCCTCTGGAGCTTGCAATGGAAGGGGGAAGGGGACTCCAGGAACTAAACCATTTCTGGGCAATAATCACGCCCATATCAGGACAAGGCCCCCAGAATAGATAGGGATTTTAAAGTGGTGTGCCCTGTACAACACAGTTTTTATGAAGTCAGTAATAAGTTTCTGGAATATGCAGTTCTATTGGGATTTAAGTAAGTTCTCCTAATTTAAAGTTGCTCAGGCCCTTTCCAAGTTCAAGTGAAGCACATCAAGAGTGTATAACAGCTACTAGAAGAGTAGCCTAAGAAGAATGGATCTGTCTTGAATTCAGCTGCCAATACTCATTATGCACTGACTTTTCCAGTCAGGGGAATGACTTGTGGCAGCTACTTAAAATTTCTAGATGTCTGACTTTGCCCAACCACTGTGTCACTCATAATCTGGGAGTCAAGGTTAATGCATTGAGTCAATAGGCAGAACTTCCTAATAGAATAGGAATTGTATATACAAAATAATTATCTCTCACTAAGCAGATTATTTTGCATTCTTTCATCATACTTCACAGGGAAAAAACAGATGCATAGGCTGTTATGTAGCATTAAGCTTGCACCTCTTATAAACTCTAAAATGCATTGTTAATACCATCATAAAATAAATTGTATCAGTAGTGTTTGTCATATCATTTCATGTGAATCATAAATTTTGCAGTTTATATAAGTAATAAAGGATTTCAAAAGTTTTAAATCTCTAGGAAGGATGTTAATCCCTGTTCTGTTTGACAAGTCTCTGCTTCAGTATTCTAAAATTCTTAAAAGTCCCTACAGAGTGAAGGTGAGTCAGTTAAGCTGTGTATACCAAATTGTCATGTATACATAATAGAGAAACAACAGGATTGTGGTAAGGAGAAAGTAGAAAACTTTATGTAAGGAGGAAGTAGAAAACTTTGTCCTCAATTGCCTAGAAAATTAGAATTTTGATCTTGACTTCCTTGTAGATTTCTTTTGTTTTTTTTTTCTTTTCTTGCTTTTAGTTGCAGTAGATTTGCTCTCACTTGAAAATTAAGTGCATGCACACACACACACATATGTGTACTAATCTTGTGTCACAAGAAGAGGCAGTAGAAAGTTCTTCATTTTTTTCCCCAGTACCTTCTCTCTGGAAAGGAATGGTATAGTTCTCCTTGTTCTCCATTTCCCTAAAACAGCCATAATGATAGATGAATTCAGTGCTCCAAACTCTCCTTTGTCTGCCTTTTAAAGAGAGTGTGAGTGTATTGTGGACGATTTTCTGGGCAGCATCAGCCTCTAATGTCAGTCAGAAGTAAAACACCAAACGCTTTTGATTAGTGACCAGGGAGTGCTTTCCAAACGATCTTAGGGGAGACATTCAGCACACAAAGCTCAAAGCCCATGTTTCTATACATGAAAGACTTCTCCCTGTGGAGTTAATAGCAATGCAGAGGTTGAATCTCATGCTGTGTAATTGAGGCAAGACTAATAATTTTAAATCAATATTTTTATATCTGGAAGACTGAGTCATTTGTTCTTTCCTGCAGCTGTTTGTAGGTTTTTGCTCTTTGAAAGTTTATATTAGTTTTACATTATCCTGAGTTTCTATTATGCTTTCTAACTCTGTGTTAGATGTTAGTTTACAGCATCAACATATACAGGTAAGAGGAGAAATGTTTTATATTTCCTTCTGCATCCTGAGTCTGGTACTACTTTGTGGACTTTCTAATATAAAGGATAATGAAACAGAGCTTGCACTTAGTACATCTGCAAATGGTAGCAGTAGAGAAAAGGCTTGAGCACTCTGAAAGCATACAGGGTAATTGTAAACAATTGGTGGAACCACTTGTAATAAACATGATTGAAAAAAAGCCAAATGTAGACTGCACTACTTCAATAAAAAGATCTCTCTACCCAAATGCTGGAAAGGGAAAGGATAAGGCAGAAACTTTATGGACAAGGAGTGGGTAGATTCTAAACTAGACACAAGTCAATGGCCTGATTTTGTTACCAAATGCCTTGACTCCAATTATAATATATAAGATGTGGTGCCCTATTAAAAATAAGTCTGAGATTTATTTTCTTGAAATAAGTAAGAAGTGATAGAGTGCTTCAATAACAGTTCTCATTTAAAATGTACTTCCAGGTATTTACAGCATTTTTGACATGTCTTGTCAGGCCAGTTTTATGGACTTTTCTTTGTGGCGTACAATGCATTGATTTTAATCATCAGAATTGTCCCCTTTTTTTTAGTAGTATGTGATGCTAGATATCAGTTATCAGGCAAAAAGTTAAAGTTAACAGTTACTACACAAGATTTAATAATAATTGTAGAGAACCAGTATATCTGTGTGTTGGTTCAGCAGTTACACACCCCCCCCAGACACTTTGAAATAACCCAGGCTAGGACTCAGTCAGCTGGAAGTTAATGAACAAAGCTTTATATTTACAGCTTTGCACAATATACAAGCAGATATTTACAATATATAACAGATATTTACACATATATATATAGTAAAAAGGTTATACAGAAACACCACACCCCTCCCACAGATCAAAGTCCCTAAGAGGTTTTCTTTTTACCACCCTACCACCTTCCCCTCTTCCCAATCTTATCTCACCATCTGTTTCATGCAGCAGATAAGGGAAGGTAGATCAGCCAGGGGGATTAGCAGCAGGAAAGAAGTTAGTGAAATTATTCATACCTAGCTAGGAAATGCAGGGATAAAGGGCTATGCAACCACAGCAGCCACAGCCCAAAGTGGTCTGACTTATCTATGTTTGGGTTACAACCCTTAAACAATTTTTTTTTCTTTCTTTCTTAGTAAGCCTGAGTGAAGTAGCATCATCAGTGTTTTCCTTTCTCAGCCTACAGTCTAACTTCTTATTCAAATCCTCCAAATAGTTCAAACCACTACAATGTGATTGGAATTTTCAGGAGTTAAATTCATACTCAAGTGCCAAAATTAAAATATTTTCTTTGTTTCTGTAATGATCTTGACAATTATTTTCTCTATATATCCGGGTTTTGTAGATTCATGTCCAGATTCTGCTAAGAGGTTTTAGAAATCTTCCCTGTAGTGCTCTGCAGCCATGGGTAGTCATCCAATCTCTGTAGCTTGGGGTACATGCTCTAAAGATCTTGTCCTGAAAAAGCAGCAGTTCATATTCACAAGAATGTCTCTTTCCACAGTGTTTAATACCAGTGCCCTTGAGTTTCAGACCTACACAAGGATTATTACACTGTCAGACTGGGTTGTTTTTAAATCAAAAGGGAAATATTACATTATGTACCTTGACTTCTAACGCATACCTTGCAATTTTACCCAGCTGATGTTATAATGAGGCAAGTAATTTTCTGGAAGGTTACTACTCTCCACTTCAGGTGACAGTACATGAACAATTCCTTACTTTTGATTTGATCCACTGGCTATTTTCTTTAATCTATTTATGTTGTTCCGTAGGCTTTACATAGATATACTCAGGGGAAAAAGAAAAAACAAAACAACAGAATTTCACTTGAGTTACTCATTTATGTCTATGGAAATGATCTTCCATAGCATCCCATCATATTTTCTAGCAGTGTACTTAGTGTTTTCCCACTTAAATTTGCCAAAATTGGACATAAATTCTGTTGCATGCTCACCTCAGTTTTGGATAGTTGTGTCTTATTTCTGTAAGTTGTGCCTATGTGGCAATTTCAGGGAATTTCTCAATTCCAATTGGATAATAGTCACAATATGATACAGTAGGTAAAGTGGATCCATTAAGGTTGTAGTCTTATTTGTAAGCATATATGAGTGCAGGGTTTATATGAGAATTAAACAAAAGTAATCTCTTCAACCTCTCTCATCTCTCCTTCCAAAAGTAGTAAATCTTGATTGGTCTTGAGGTTCTTAGCTCTTACTTGTGTGCTACTTAGGATTCAAACTTTGTATCTTTCAAGTACAGTGTAAAAAACAAAGGGGAAATAATTCTCCAGTTACTTTTCATGTGAGATTTTGTAATGATCATTGCTGAATACCTAACGTACAAAGAGGAAATGGATACATATATTAAAGCATGAGAAATAAGTCAGGTGTTAATTTCATTATTGCTCAGCCACTTCGCACAGTGAAACTTAATTAGAAAATGAGTTCCTATTCACATAAGAGGAGCAGTCAATAACCATGATTTACAAAGCCATCAGAACTATGCAAATGGTCACTTTAATCAGAACTGTAATTATGAGGAAATTTGGAGCAGTACAATTTACTCACAGAATAAAGATTAAAAGGATCTGAATATTGTCTATAAAGTGGCAACAATTCTTTCCAGGCCTGAGAGATCCTTCGGGAAGAGACAAAGAAAGTAAAATTCTGTCTTTCAATTACAGTGGAGAAAATATATGGCAGCTGTTATTGTAATTTCCTCAGGTAACAGTAGCAAGTACCCAGACATGAGCATACACTCGTGTATCCACAATGAGTGGATTGGATTTGATCTGCTCCCTGAGGCTGGAATCGCCTATTAAAAGGTTAGCTGTAATTAACTGTCTTGCATTAAATAATTCTCTTGGTTTGGCTGTAACAAAATTCCTAATTTGAAGGGAGGTTTTATTATTCCTAGGGCTTATCTATGCCCCACAACTGCTACTTAATATTTGATGCACTTTGTGGTGGTTTTGCCCTGGCTGGGGGACAAGTGCCCACCGAAGCTGGTCTATCGCTCCCCTTCTTAAATAGACAGGGGAGAGGGGAAAGTGAAACAAAAGGCAGTCATAAGATAGAAGCAATTTAATAATGACAACAAGTGAAGCAATAGACTGCATGGAAGCAAAAGCAGAGAGAGAGAGAGAGAGAGAGAGATGTTATTCTCTACTTCCCATCAGCAAGACGATATTTGGTGTCAGGAAGCAGGGCTCTCTGTGCTTGATGGTTACTTTCAGAGAACAGACGCCATGGATGAATCTCTCCCCAGACTTCTTTATTTCATTTCATTCTTGTATCTGAGCTAACGTCATATTGCATGGAATATCCCTTTGGCCAGTCTGGATCAGCTGGTTCAGCTGTGTCCTCTCAGCATCTTGGGGTGGGGAGATGTTGGAAAAAAAACAGACTGGGTGCTCAGCTTAGCGGTATCCACAACACTGGTACTTTATCAATGCTCAGCTACAGCACTGCAAAACACAGCGTTAGATGTTTTGAGGAACATTCACCCCAGCTCAGCCCAGTCTAAACCTACTACATATTTGTACTTCCCTTTCCCTAAGCAGATAACTACAAGTTGTTACCTTATTGTGACAAACCTGACAGAGCTGCTTGAAGAGTTGATCAGTGAAAAAGGGTACTGTATATGAAATTAGCTATGAGATCTGAAGCCATTGAGAAACAGATTTTTTTTTTTTCAGCTATTTTTGAGACTGACTTAGCAAGGATGACATCCAGAATGTGGAAGTAGCTTGTGTAAGCCAATTACTAAGTTACAATCAGCAGTACTATCATAGTTTAAACTTGCTTCATTGCTTTAATGCTGTAGGAGCACAAAAATGAGACACTGAAACAGGGGAAAGAAAGACATTTTTGCAATTTTTTGGTGGTATTTAGAAGCCTGGAAAATGGTAGTGAGTTTGGAGAAGATGGGATTAATAAACAGTTGAATTGAATTACAATGCAATTTACTACATTTGATACCCACTTAATACATGTATATGTTGTCCAAAGGCATAAATCTGTGTAAAATCTGGCATCCTGAATGTGACTGAGGATGAACTAAGGAAGTATGTGCATACCTCTGTGTGATGCACTGCAGTACTATGTAAGACAAAAATAAGGTGGAAGCAACCTTATTTCTCATAAGCTCTAGTATCAGACATACAATCAGTTCAGATCTACAAGAGCCATTGCATCAGCTCTGTGGTGTGCCTGAGAGAGCTGTTTATGGTTCATTAATTAAATGACATTAAATGCCAGCTTACAAATCTTTCATCTGCACTGTCTTGAACAATATGGAAACTTATAATCTTACAGCCTCCTCATCAGCACTCTCACACTAATTAATACTGAGCAGGATACTACTCTTCTGGCCTGATGCAGCCAGCACTACAGAGACTTGAGAACATGTATGAACTTTGCAGTAGTACTTTTCTCCATCTGCTGTGATTCAAAGTCTATCTGGATGCCATCCTGTGCAACCTGCTTAAGCCGAACCTGCTCTTGTGGGGAAATCAGACTAGATGATCCCCAGAGGTCCTTTCCAACTCCTATCATTCTGTGATTCTATGAATAGGGTAAGAGTAACTTGCCTTACGCAAGTCAGAAATCATGACCAGAAGACTAGACCCAGAAGTGTCATCTAGTTATCCTGTCACTAGGAAGAAAGAATGATCCTATGAAGCAAAACTAATTACCTTTGTAATCTTATGTAAATGGAATTCCCACATTTGCTGATACAGCTGAATCACAAGGGCACATGGAAATGGCAAAATAGTCACCATGTTAACCTGAGACCTAGTCTGATCTAATTAACCCTGCTCAGAAGCAGCAGTCCAGCACAGGAGTTTTTTTTTAAACTTGCTTGGAGCTGCCCTAAGGCTCTACTGTGGTTGTGCAGCATAAACCTGCAAGTTATTTAGTATGCAAGCTGTCAATGTGAGTTCAGGAGGCTTGTTTGGTTTAACACACAACACTAGTAGTGAGGTAACAATTCTGGGCTGAATAACTGTTTTAGAGCTATAGCTGTAAGGAGTACTTCACCAGGGCATGGGAACAAGGACACCCATAGGGCATGTGGCCAAAGTGGAGTGCTGGACTGTGGAGGTTGGAGTGAGATAATTTTATTTCTGTCCTACCACCAATTATACTGGATGCTGATTTCAGTGCAAAGCTTCTGTATAAGTTGCAAGTGTTACCAAAGGTCTCCTAGTATACTAACTCCAATCTTTGATAGAAATCCAAACATCTTATAACAGCATTCTCTGTAAGAAAAGAGCATGAGCTCCTGTATTGGTTTAAGGCTAGCTACCCTGAGACCAAAAGACCAATAAAAACTCAAAGCGATTTGGAAGTGAAAAGGGTATAAAAACTTCTAACAATAAATAAAAGGGAGAGGGGTTTTGTTTCACAGAAGGTGGGAGAAAGGGGAAAACAAATATGCAAGGGTGTGGAAATGAGGGAAAGGATACAGAAAACCAGGGAGAAAGGGGGGAAAGATAAAAATACAACCACAGTAGGGGATTTTAGTCCAAAAGCCGAGATTCGGTGGTTTGGTGGTGCTGAAGAAAAGCAGGATGCAGGAAAAGTTCCTTGGTTGCAAAGAAATAGTCCCCGTTCTAAATGAGGGAAAAGGGTAATGGCGATCTCCACGCGGTGATTGGTGAGCACGTGGTTTGGTGGCAGGCACAGCCTCCAGCAGCCACGGACGAGGGGAAGAGGAAAAAGAGAGAGAAAATTGGCCCCCCTCCCTTTTTATAGTCAAGACCCTAGCAGGAAATGGGTGTGGCTAACCATGACACCAGGGTAAAGGGGTCAAACCATCTCTTGTGAGGAGGGACCCACATGGGTAAAAGGTCAAACCATCTCTTGGGAAGAGGCAGGGGGTCCCAGGTGGGCTTACCCTTTACAGCTCCCTAACCCAAGAAGTTGCTGTTACCCTTTTTTTTGCGGTTGTAGACATTTGTACGCTACCAGGAATGCAGAAACCTTTACACACCTCATATTTCTGAACATAATCCACAAATTACACAATTAACAAACTATGATTCATATTGACATGGTGTAATGATAAGCCGATTGTCTCCTTCCACATCCCTCTTTCTTCACTGTCCAGCTCTTCAAATGTCAGATATTAATGACCTGTCTCAATGTTTCTATTTCTAGCTCTAAATGGTTGATTGNTTTCTTTCCCAAACAAATACTCTAATAGTGGTAATTTTTTTTTTTTCTTGGGGAATTGCTTAGAATGGCTTCGGTTGGAAGGGATCTTAGACATTGTCTGCACCAACCTCCACACCATGAGCAGAGACACCTCTCAACTAGACTCAGCTGCTCAAGATGTCATCCAACCTGGCCTTGAATATGCCCAGAGAGCAGGCATCCATAGCCTCCCTGCACAGACTATTTAAGAGTCTCACGACACTCGTACTGAGGAACTTCCTAAAATCCAGTCTAAACCTGCTCCTCTTGAGCCTAGTGTCTCCTCTCTAGACAGTCTTATGAAAAGTCCTTCTCCAGCCTTCCTGTAGGATTCCTTCAGGTATTGGAAGACAACTGCACCTACATTTTACAATCCCCTATTTCTTTCCTTTTATTTGGTGTCTTAGCATCCAATTCCTAGTGTGGGATTTTTTTTTTTTTTTTATATAATTCATTATACATTTGGGTCCTTTGAGTGAATACATAAGAATTTAAAATTTGCTTTTCATAAGTACTGGAATTATTAAAATGTAGCTATTGAAAACTTTCTGGAAAGTAAATATAAAAATGGATACTGATTAGTGCAATTACAATTTGTAGTAATTTAATTATTTTTTTTTTACACATTCTTGTCTATGTCATGTACTTGGATTAAATATTTTAGCAAAACTTGTTATAAAATCAGTTTGCCACTGAAATGTCACCTCAACCTCACTTCAGGCTTAGCTATAATAGAAACTGAGAGCAGTGGTAATAATACTTAATGAAATGTCATCTGAAAAACTAAGTGGTCTGGAGGTGCTTGGTAAAGAGAATAGATATCATCATTTTCACTTGCAGATGGGGGGGAGGGGGAGGGAGGAGGGGGGAACTGAGGCTTAAAAAGATGGAAAAACTTGCCCAAAGTCATTGAAGACTCTGGAAGTAAAGCCAGAATTATAATAAAAGCCTTCCAAGTTCCATTTCTCAGCTTGTCTTTTTGAGATGTGGTGTTTTGTAAGCAGAGCCTGTGGCAAATGTGCCATGGTTCCAAGTAACTCTTTAATAAAGAGAATCAAATTATCATTATTAAATAATTTTCCCCTGTAGTGAATAGATTGGTTTAGATTTATTAATTTTAGTGCTACTTTCCTAAGATTTTCTTGATTTCAGGAAATTTCCTTTAAAAAGTTCAACATATACACTAGATACTTTCATGTCTAAGTGAAAATCAATAAATAAAAGTAGAAAACCTAAATCCAAGACTGTTTAATCAATAGATTAGAAATCAGACAACATTGTCAAAAATTATTTTTATGCTATTTCTGGATAAATTTGATATGACCAGACTAAATCCACCTGAAAAGGATGAGATTACCCTTGCTCACAAAAGGCAGGGTTGTTCTCACACTATTATTTTCTTCTTTCCTTTTTGATTATCATTGTCCCAAAATACCAATGCATGCAAAATGATTCATAAAAAAATTTCATCTTTATTGATGAATGTGAGCACTTAGTAACGCTAGTTCTCAATTCATGGCTCCAAAATTCAGCAAGGCCTTAATAGCATTGTCAACTAATTTCATTTTAGTCTCATGTTTCTGGTATTATATCTATAATATAGGTATTATATCTATATTTCTGTATATCCTTTTTAGTGTTCTGCAAGCACAGCAATCTGCTGTTCTGACACAAGTCTGTGTTTGTAAGTTCACAGAACCATAGAATTAGTCAGGATGGAAAAGGACCACATGGATCATCTAGTTCCAGCCCTCTTGCCATGGGCAGGGACAGCTCACAGTAGACCTCTGATCCAGCCTGGCCATAAACACCTCCAGAGATGGGGCTTCCACCACCTGCCTGGGCAACCAGTCCAGGGTCTCACCACGTTCATGACGAAGAACTTCTTCCTAATGTCTACTCTGAATCTACCCATTTCTATCTTTGTTCCATTCCCCCTAATCCTATCACTGTGATCTGACACTCTGAAAAGTCCCTCCCCAGCTTTCTTGTAGGCTCCTTTAAGATACTGAAAGGTCACAATAATGTCACCTCAAAGACTTCTCTCCAGACTGAGCAGCCCCAACTCCCCCAGTCTCTCCTCATAGCAGAGGTGCTCTGATCATCCTCACGGCCCTTCTCTGGACATGCTCCAGCACATCTATATCCCTTTTGTAATAGGGGCTCCAGAACTGGACGCAGTACTCCAGGTGGGGTCTCACCAGTGTGGAGTAGAGAGGGAGGATCACTTCCCTCGACCTGCTGATCACACTTCTTTCATGGTCTGATTGGCTTTTTGGGCTGCTGTCATGGTTTTAAAGCAGACATAATGAAGCTCTCAAATGAGTAGGAGAAAGAACAGAATTATATTTTGGATAGAGAGCTACAGGAAGAAAATTACAAAAGTAGGTACAGAAATCATAGTAAATCCCTTGATATTTTTTTCCCCCAAACCAAAACTAAATCTAAAATCCCCAGTGTTCCAATCCTCCCCCACCCCCAGTGCCTCTGCCAACTCTGCCTGTTCCTTACATGTTTGTCCCAATAACGCAGCTCCAGCCAGACACAGCTGGAGAAGGAAGAAAGGAGTGCGAGATGGCCTTGCCATGAGCTTATAAAGAGATAGCAGAATTATGAGATTGAATAATCACTTTTTTCTACTCCCTAAATAATTTTTAACCCTGTATTTCTCAACCTGGGACAGCTGCAAGAGCACACTGATGGTTCATATTGAGCTTCTCATCCACCAGCACCCCTAAGTCCCTCTTCTCAGGGCTGCTCTCAAGCCGGTCATTGCCCAGCCTATACTGGTGCTTAGGATTGCCTCGAAACAGATGCAGGACCTTGCACCTGGTCTTGCTGAATGTCATGAAGTTGGCTTGGCCCCCGTCTCCAGCCTGTCAAGGTCCCTCTGAATGGCATCCCTGCCCTCCAGCATGTTCAGCCACACCGCACAGCTTGGTTTCATAAGCAAACTTGCTGAGGATGCAGTCAATGCCTTTGTCCATGTCGGCAACAAAAATATTAAATGAGACTGGTCCCAGGACTGATCCCTGAGGGACCATTTGTCACTGGCCTCCACTTGGACATGGAGCCATTGACAGCCACTCTTTGGGTGTGGCCATCAAGCCACTTCTTTATCAATCTAGTGATCCATCCACCAAACCCATGTTTCACTGATTTGGAGACCAGGATGTTGTGAGGGACAGTGTCAAAGACTTTGCTCAGGTCCAGGTAAATGACATCAGTTGCTCACCCCTCATTGATTAATGTTGTGACCTGTTCATAGAAGGCCACCAGGTTTGTCAGGTGAAGCCAGCTTCAAGAAGTAAAGATTTAAAACAACCCAAGTAAGCTGCAGTGTTTCAAGTATTATATTTTGAGGTCACAATCTCATCATTGCTGCTCTTGTATAACTCAGGACGAGCCTTGGTACTGCCTGGATATTCAGAGGGACAGAAATATATCATAATTAATTTTAATGTTTTGTTAGAAAAAACAACTGTACTTCCCTTGAACATACAAGTTCAATTACCTATGGTATACTAAGAATAGCCTGCCACCCAGAACAGTATCACTGGCTGCCTGCACAAGTCATAGAAGTAGAGTGCAGTCCACCCATGCTCCCCCATTTCTGAAGTTAGATACTTCCTGTTGATTTTAACCTGCATGTCTTTTCCACTTTAAAATTAGCAGGAAACATTATTTCATCTGCCTTTCCTGCTACTTCACATCCTGAAACTTCTTTTTTTTTCTCAAATCAATTTTAATTCTTTCATTGCAAGAGTCAGTGAGGAGATCCTTCAGATATAGATTGCTTTCTCCTTAAATGGAGAAAGCATTTTGTTGCTGTTTCCACAATGGGGTAAAAGAAAAGTAGATTTGTTGCAACAAACTTCTCTTTTTTATTTCCTTCTTTCAAGTGTATGTGTGTTTTGTACTCTTTAAAAACCACAGTGGAAACTTTAGATGAAAGAGGTACAAGCATAAGTTCAAGCCTCCCCCATTTGATCAATATTCTCACATGAAACACAGATGAGAAAAGGCGAATGGGGAAATTTGGGCTGGACTTCCTGACTAAAAGAAAATAATGGATAGAGGAAAAAAAAATCTGCTTTTTTGTGTTTGTTTATTCATTTGTTTGCTTACTTGCTTTTATTTTTATTTCCCTCTAGGCACAAACCAAGCAAACTTTGTTCTATTTGAAAGCAGAACATGCTCTTGCTCCTACACACTATCTTTTCCTAATTAGCACCTTGGGCAACTCCTACCAGGTTGTCAACACTCTCATGATGAAGAACTTCCTCCTCCCATCTAATCTGAATCTCCCCACCTCCAGCTTTGCACCATTCCCCCTAGTCCTGTCACTACTTGGTAGCCTAAAAAGTCCATCCCCAGCTCTCTTGTAGGTCTCCTTCAGATACTGGAAGGCCACAATAAGGTCACCTCAGAGCCTCCTCTTCTCCAAACTGAACAGCCTCAACTCTTTCAGTCTGTCCTCATAAGAGAGGCGCTCCAGCCCTCTGATCATCCTCATGGCGTTTCTCTGGACATGATCCAGCATGTCCACATCCCTCTGGACTCCAGAACTGGATGCAGTACTCCATGTGGGGTCTCACCAGGGTGGAGTAGAGGAGGAGAATATCGTCCTTTGACCTGCTGTCCACACTTCTGATGCAGCCCAAAAACTGGTTGGCTTTCTGGGCTGCAAGTGCACACTGCTGGCTTGCAATTGCCTCAACCCAGATGCAGGACCTTGCACTTGGCCTTTTTGAACCTGATGAAGTTCGCTTCTGCCAACCTCTGCAGCCTGTCCAGGTCCCTCTGGATGCCATCCCTGTCCTCCAGCCTGTCTGCTGTACTACACAGATTGGTGTCATCAGCAAACTTGCTGAGGGTGCACTCAATGCCTTTGTCCATGTTGCCCACAAAGATGTTGAACAAAACTGGTCTCAGGACTGATCCCTGAGGGACTCCGCTTGTCACTGGTCTCCACTTGGACATGGACCCACTGACAGCCACTCTTTGGGTGCGGCCATCAAGCCAGTTCTTTATCGATCTGGTAGTCCACCCCTCAAACCCATGTTTCACCATCTTGGAGACCAGGATGTGGTGCAGGACAGTGTCAAAGGCTTTGCTCAGGTCCAGTTAAATGACATCAGTTGCTCCCCCCTCGTCTATTAATGTTGTTACCTGCTCATAGAAGGCCACAAGGTTTGTTAGGCAGGATCTGCCCTTGGTGAAGCCATGCTGATTGGACCCAATCACCCCTTCACTATTCTCCTGTCTCAGTAGTGCCTCCAGGAGGACCTGCTCCATGGTCTTACCAGGCACAGAGGTGAGACTGACTGGCCTGTAGTTCTCTGGCTCTGCCTTCCTACCCTTTTTGAAAAGGGGGTTATGTTTCTGCTTTTCCAGTCAGTAGGGACTTCACCAGACTGCCAGGACTTTTGGAATATAATCAAGAGGGCTTTAGCAACCTCATCTGCCAGTTCTCTCACTACCCGTGGGTGTATTCCGTCGGGTCCCGTGGACTTGAACACTTTCAAGTTCTTTAGGTAAACACGAACCTGATCTTCACTTCCAGTCCCTGCTGTTATATTCCATGACTCCGAGAGCATGGCTTGAGGCCTTTGCAGTGCAGACTGAGGTAAAGAAGTTGTTGAGAACTTCAGCTTTTTCTAGTCACTTGTGACCAATTTGCCTGTTTCCTTTCTGAGGGGGCCCACACCTTCCCTAGTCTTCTTTTTACCACTAATATATCTGTAGAAATTCTTGGTGTTCCCTTTGACTTCCCTGCCTAGATTCAATTCAAACTGTGCTTTGGCTTTCCTAATCAGATCTCTGGCTGCTCAGGCAGCTTCCTTCCTGCTGCTAACCCCGCCTTGGCCAATCTACCTTCGCTTATCTGCTGCATAAGACAGATGGTGAGATAAGATTAGGGAGAAGGGAAGGTGTTAGAAATCACTCTTAGGGATTTCTGATCTCTGGGAGGGGTGTGGTGTTTCTGTATTAACTTTTTACTATATATTTCTATAAATATCTGTTATATATTGTATCTGCTTATATACTGTGCAAAGCTGTAAATATAAAGCTCCATTTATTAACTTCCAGCCAACTGAGCCCTAGCCTGGGTTATTTCAAAGTATGTGTTGGAGGGGGGGGAACTGCCAAGCCACCACATGGTGGAAAGGAGAAGCTGAAGAAATATATGCCTGCAACTTGCCTCTTGATTTTATCTTGTATCACTCCAACAGAAGATAGCTGCAAAGAATTTGTACAAGGATGAGGTTTATGTGATGACAATGTTGAAGTGGTCTTGACTCTGCCTTTGAGGAGGGTTTGGTTTGGGCATGGGCTTCTGTGTAACCTGGACTAAATATTAAACCTGTGCTTTACAATGAGATTTAAGGGAGTTAACTATAAAGAAAGTCTGCTCCTGTTTTCCCAAGAGCTGTTGCCTGTGCTAACGGAACATCAAGGTTTCTTCTTTTTATTTCACTTGTCATTTGTAAATATACCTGTAGTTTCTTATTCTTTATCTTCCCTACCTAATTATATGAAAAAAATAATCATTCAGGGTAAGATACTATTTGTCATGGAAAAGACAGAACTCTGGAAATAGGAGACCCTTAACTAGCTTTGAGACTTTAGGAACTGCACAGCCAAGAACTCTTGGATTTTGTAAGAAAATACATTAAAACCATTTATGTTTTAAAATGAAAGGTACATTTTTGTCTAGATTTTGAAAGTCATCAGTAGCTCTCTTTCTTTTGGCCTCCTAAATGAAATGAATGCTCACCAATGGCAGTGTAGCAGCAGGAGGTTAATAATCACCTGCTTCAATCAAAAAACTTTACATTTCAAATGTAATCTAGAGCTGAAAAGAATTTTCAAAAAGCTGTGATATTGAACACAATGGCTACAGCTTATATGATATAAATGGCTATTTGGGGGAGTTACAGTAACTTATATATATGGATTTGGTCAACTGGGAAGAAAATGTATTTGAAACCTCAGCTGTAATAAAGACTAATTATGGCTTTATTGTAGTTACCTATTGCATTTTTTGAGTTGTTTTCTGTCTTCCTATATGCCTTCATGTTTGACCACATCTATTCAGAAGATGTCTAAGTAATGTTTTTTAGAATAGAACCCTTATATTTCTGTTGATTCAGAATTTGCCAAATATGTTTACATAGCGTCTTTAACCCTCCAGTTTATAATAATTCCCATGATGTTTAAATGAGGACAAATGGAAGGATAAATCCCCCTGATACTAGTGGAAGAGTTCGTTATTAGCTTCTGCATGGCCTACACTTCAGCGTCTTCTGGGGCTTGTGGCCCACTGAAGTAGACACGAATTTTGCTTACTGACATTGGGCAGGAGTAGATAGTCTTCATAACTCAGTCTAATGTGTTTAAGTTGCATTGCTCAGTCCCTCACAAGAGGTTCTTGGCTCTTCCAAAATCCAGAAGTCGATTTGGTTGCTTTGAAATAGTATTTGCTACCAGGAGGTAGTACTGACTCCATACTGCTAAGGATGACCAAGGATTTGGTAAATACATCTTTGCAACTCTGTTCCAATTGTTTCTGCATTGCTGTACTGTTTTACTGATAGAAATCAAAGTGCTGCGATGTCACCTCTATGACTTCCTTTTCATAGAATGATCTGTGTATAACTCATGTTCTCAGACTGAAAAAGATCACTTTGTAACCTTTGTAACCTTCTCTTCTTACCCCTTTTAGAGCAACAGTTACCTGCTCCCCAGCCAACCCCCGCCCCCCCCCACTCTCCCCTTTNCCCCCCCCCCCCCCCACCCCCCCCCCCCCCCACTCTCCACTTTGAAATAACCCAGGCTAGAACTCAGTCAGCTGGAAGTTAAGGAAGTGAAGCTTTATATTTACAGCTTTGCACAATATACAAGCAGATATTTACAATGTATAACAGATATTTACAGATATATACAGTGGAAAAGGTAATACAGAAACACCACATCCCTCCCAGGGATCAGAATCCCTAAGAGGGGCTCCCAACAACCCCATCACTTTCCCCCCACTTCTCAATCTTATCTCACTATCTGTCTTACATGCCAGGTAAGTGAAAGGTAGATCGGCCAGGGGAATTAGCATCAGGAAAGAAGTTAGTGAAATTATTCAGTTTATTCAGATCCAGATAAGAAGGCAGGGAGAGAGAGATGCAGCAGCAGCCACAGCACAAAGTAGTCTGTCTTATCCTTGTTTGGGTTCTAACTTTTATAAATTTTTCAGTAACCAGTAATGAGTGAAGTAGGATCAAATGTTGTTTTCCTTTCTCAGCCTATAACCAAATTTCTCATTCAAGTCCTCCAATTAGTTCTAACCAGCACACAAGCGGACAGCATTCTTTGAGATGGAGAGCAGAGTAACAGACTGCTTTGTGGACTCTTTGCTCTGTTCATGCTGTTGACAAAGGCAAATCATAGAATCCGCCCCGTCTGCTTCACTCAGAGTTTACTGAGAATTATCTGTCTAATCTAAAATATTTACAATAATGAATATTACAAATTCAGTTCACAGTTTTTTCCATATGTATCTTGAATGTAGATGATTCAAGATTTTTTAAAGTCGTGGCAGATGCCTTCAGGCTTAGAACAGAAATTGGAATAAAATTATAATCAATAGGAAAACCATGACACATGTTAAATATATNCCTATAACCAAATTTCTCATTCAAGTCCTCCAATTAGTTCTAACCAGCACACAAGCGGACAGCATTCTTTGAGATGGAGAGCAGAGTAACAGACTGCTTTGTGGACTCTTTGCTCTGTTCATGCTGTTGACAAAGGCAAATCATAGAATCCGCCCCGTCTGCTTCACTCAGAGTTTACTGAGAATTATCTGTCTAATCTAAAATATTTACAATAATGAATATTACAAATTCAGTTCACAGTTTTTTCCATATGTATCTTGAATGTAGATGATTCAAGATTTTTTAAAGTCGTGGCAGATGCCTTCAGGCTTAGAACAGAAATTGGAATAAAATTATAATCAATAGGAAAACCATGACACATGTTAAATATATCACCTTGGTCTTTGAATAGAAATTTTGACAAGGGTCAGGAATACTGCTCCCTGGTAGGATCAGCCTTACCAGAGCAGTAGCATAGGTCATTTGATTAGTAATATTTTCTGACTTATTAAAAGCATCAAGAACAGTGCTGGTAGCTATCTCAGTAATATTGAAACCAAACCAGGAAAAATATAGCCACCAAAATTCCAAAATATTCTTTCAATCTTCCTCCATACCAAATACCATCGAAAAGTACCAATTTTGGCCACAAACCACTTATGTAAAAATCACATTGTTACAGAAGAAATAATTGAAAATGAAATCCAGGTCAGCTTAATTTTTTACTTCCAGGATTAATTAGCAATGAAACAAATGGAATTTAATCTCTGCTCCATGTTTGTAAGCCAAACAAAAAACAAACAAACAAACAAACAAACAAAAAAGTGGTGGTTCAGCAGTTAACCACCCCTGCCCCTGCTTTGAAATAACCCAGGCTTGAACTCAGTCAGCTGGAAGTTAAGGAAATGAAGCTTTATATTTACAGCTTTGCACAATATACAAGCAGATATTTACAATATATAACAGATATGTACAGAAATGTACAGTAAAAAGGTAATACAGAAATACCACGCCCAACCCAGAGATCAGAGTCCCAAAGAGAGACTTTAAACCACACTACCACCTTCCCAATCTTATCTCACGGTGTGTCTTATGTGCCAAACAAGCGAAGGTAGATCAGCAAGGGGGATTAGCAGCAGGAAAGTAGTTAGTGAAGTTATTCAGCTAAGAAGGCAGGGAGAGAGAGATGAAGCAGCAGTGATGGCACAAAGTGGTCTGTCTTATCTTTGTTTTAATTCTAACTTTATACCATTTCAGTAAACAAATGAGTAAAGTAGAATCAAATTTTGTTTTCCTTTCTCAGCCTATAGTCTAATTTCTCATTCAAATCCTCCAATAAGTTCAAACCAGCACACAAGTAGAGAGCNCTAAGAAGGCAGGGAGAGAGAGATGAAGCAGCAGTGATGGCACAAAGTGGTCTGTCTTATCTTTGTTTTAATTCTAACTTTATACCATTTCAGTAAACAAATGAGTAAAGTAGAATCAAATTTTGTTTTCCTTTCTCAGCCTATAGTCTAATTTCTCATTCAAATCCTCCAATAAGTTCAAACCAGCACACAAGTAGAGAGCATTCTTTGAGATGGAGAGCAGAGTAACAGACTGCTTTGTGGACTCTTTGCTCTGTTCATGCTGTTGAAAAAGGCAAATCATAGAATCAGAGAATCATAGAATGGTTTAGGTTGGAAGAGACCTCAAAGATCATACAGTTCCAAACCCCTGCCATGGGCAGAGACACCTCCCACTAGATCAGGCCGCTCGAGGCCTCATCCAACCTGGCCTTGAACACAGGGAGTAGCCACAACCTCCCTGGGCAACCCATCCCAGTGTCTCGCCACTCTCACTGTAAAGAACTTCCTCCTAACATCCCATTTAAATCTGCCCTCTGCCAGTTTAAACCCATTACCCTTCATCCTGTCATTACAAGACCTTGTGAATAGTCCTTACTCAGCCCTCCTGTAGGCACCTTTTAGATACTGGAAGGCTACTATAAGGTCTCCTCGAAGCCTTCTCTTCTCCAGGCTGAGGAGCTCCAACTCTCATAGCCTGTCCGCTTAGCAGAGGTGCTCCAGCCCTCTGAGCATCTTCATGGCCCTCCTCTGGACACTCTCCAACAGTTCCACATCCCCCTTGTGGTGGGGGCTCCAGAACTGCACACAGTACTCCAGATGTGATCTGACGAGAGCAGAGTAAAGGGGCAGAATCACCTTCCTTGCCCTGCTGGCAGCGCTTCTCTTAATGCAGCCCAGGACAGTTTCCCATTCATATTGAGACACTGGAATAGTTTCCTTGACATCACGATCATTGGTTATTTAATGTTATAGCCATCAGTGATTGTCTTTGGGTGAAAGGTACTAATTCATTAAGTTAGGTTAATTTTATTTTGGATTACATGCTAGACCCAAAGGACTCGTTTTCTCTGGATTGTTTTCCCATTGATGTACCACCTTAATGATTGCTCTGAAGGCGTCTACTAATACACATGTTGATTAATTATATTTTTCTGCAGATTTGGCTTGTCTACTACATCTAGTGCTAGATTTCTGGGTGGGTTGTTTTTGGTGGTATTTTGTTTTTGGGTTGGGTAGTTGGTTTTTTTTTTGGGGGGGGGGGGTGTTGTTTGGTTGGTTATTTAATTCCTGCAGCACCGTGAAAGAGAAGTAATACTTTTGTTTTCTTGTTAATTTATCAGTTCATATTTGGACACAGAGGGGTGGCCATTTGTCCAATCTCCCCTACTGACATTATATATGTTGATTGCCTTTTGAGATGCCTACAGATTCCACATAAGGTATGCAAGCAAAAAAATGTTTCTGGGCATCATTAAGCCACAAAGATAACTAAGAGAATGTAACATATTTCTTATGAGGAGAGACTGAGGGAGCTGGGGCTGTGTTGCTTGAAGGAGACTGATAGGAGACATCATCAGTGTTTATAAATATGTAAAGTGTGAATGCCAGGAGGATGGAGCCAGGCTTTTCTCAGTGATGTCCAGTGACAGGACAAGGGGCAATGGGTGGAAGCTGAGGCATAGGAAGAGGAGGAATTTTTTTCACTGTGAGGCTGACAGAACACTGGAATGGGCTGCCCAGATGCACTTGTGGAGTCTCCCTCTCTGGAAATATTTGAAACTCACCTGGATATGCTCCAGTGTGATCTGGTATAGGTGATCCTGCTCTGGCATGGGGGTTGGACTGGATGATCTTTTGAGGTCACTTCCAGCCCCTAACATGCTGTGATTCTGTGAAATGTTCAGCATCTTTTGCTCTAATTCTGAAGTCTGAGAGACACATTATTACAGTCTAAATATCATTACCCAGGAGTTAATACCTAAGTTAAAATTTCAGCTCCATACTTGCAACATCATAACAACAAACAAACAAAACTCAAGTAAACAAACACAAGAAAAAGCAACAAACAAAAATCCCCTGAATAAACCTCAAAACTCCCAAACCAGCCAACCAAACCAACCCAAAAGATCAAAACAAATCAGGTCAACACACTGATCTTTTAAGTACTTTCGGCTGGTGACTTTATAAAGCTTAAGAATGTATAATTCTTGACACAATAGAGGCCTTCTTACCATGAACAACACCACTGATTTCAAGTATCCTCATTGATTACAGAATTATTCATAGACTCAAGGTTACAGAATCTGTCCCATTTCCCCCTTTCATCTTATTGTCTGCTAAATACAGAATCACAGAATAGCTGCAATTGGAGGGCACCCCTGAAGCTTGCCTACTTCAATCCCTCTGCTCAAAGAAGAGTCAGCTACAGCAGGTTGCTTAGGACCATGAATGCAGGACTCTTTTCCTTTGTTGAGTTTCATGACACTCCTATTTTCCTAATTTTCCAGCTTATCTGAATGGCAGCACAACCATTGCTCTCTCATCCACTCAGTTTTGTATCATCTGTAAACTTTCTGAGGATGTACTCTGTCTTATAGTCAAGGCATTATTACCTCTGAGGTCAACCTCTGGGGCATGCCACTAGTGACTGGCCATCAGTTGGGTTTCGTGTCATTCATCATAACCCTTTCAGCTTGGCAGTTCAGCCACATCTAATACACCTCTCTGCCCATTTGTCTAGGTTCACACTTCATCATTTTGTCAATGAGAATGTAAAGGAATGTGGTGAAAGCCTTGATACAGATGGGACAGACGACAGCCACTGAACCAATCATCTCATTGTAGAAGTCTATCACAGTAGTAAGCTGTTACAGTTTGCCCTTCAGAAATTCATGCCGACTATTCAGTTTCTTGGTCTTCATATACTTGGGAATGGTTTCCAGGATTATTTACTTCTCCTTTCCAAGGACTGAGGTGAAATTGAACACCCCATAGTTCCCTAGATCTTTCATGTTGCCCTTCTTGTAGATGCATGTGAATTATATTCGTTGTGGGGTTTTTTTCTCCCATCCCAAGGAGCCCCCTGATCACCATGACTTTTCTAAGATAATTCAATTTTTTCTTGTAATGGCAGCACCTTTAGCACTTGGGAATGCATTTCATCCTAAATGCCTACTACCCTTGCCCTGTTCTTGCCTACAACCTGCAAGTAACAGAAATTGATTTAATATATTTCTCTATCAAAATGGCACCAACTATTTCACAACCATCTTTTTCCCCTTAAAGACATAGTCACCTTAATCTATTCATCCACTGAGTTCTTACAAAATGGTATATTGTCAGGTGCACAGTCTAAAATCTTGACAAACCTAACAGAAAATGTCAACTGTTTCTCTTACAGCAAGGAGGGAGGAGAGGCTGTTTACCTAATTTTATGGTGATAATTATCCTGCTGTCATTATTCTGTCTCATGCTTCAGCACAGATTTATAATGCTGATATCATATGCCTCCTAGGCTGGATCTCTGAGAGGCAGATAAAATTCTGCCTTTTTACAAGCCTGCAGGGAAGAGCTAATTCAACCACGTTAGTCATGATTTATGGGCATTTATTCTAATCAGCTTTTATGACAAGTCTCCCATTAGGACACTGCTAGATTTGGAAACAGACACAATAATCTAGTTTCATTTCTTATTCTGAGATGTGCAGAACTTTTCAAGCCAGAGACTGCTCTCTGATTACTTGGTAAAAATGCCTCAAACTGTAACTGATTTGGAAAGGCAGATACCTATTTCTAAAAGCTTCCCAGGGCCACCAAATGTAGTGTACAGCTCATTGGTGTCTATTATTAGAGAAACTACTAAGCACTGAACTGCTGCTTCAATTTTTTAGTGAATATTCACAGAATCATGGAATCCCAAAATGGTCTGTGTTGGAAGTGACCTACAAAGGTTATCTAAGTCCCACCCTTTTTGCAGTAAGCAGGGGCATCCTCAAATATTGATCTCTCTAATCTTTATTATAATTGCAAATCTTGCCTTCTGCTGTAATTAAATCTTTGTAGATGTAAGGAAATGAAAACAAAGAAATAAAATTATCTGATAACACACTCAAATCAGAGTTTAAAAAATAGTTTGGGGCTGCCCAAACTTTCTCACATTGTCTTTCAAGAAAGCAATTCTTATAAAATAATGTAAATTTTTAAAAAAAAAATATATGATTGCACAGCAAGCATTTGCTGTCTTCAGGGTTTCTTGCTACCTTCAGGATATCTTGGCAATTGTTTCACAGTACAAGTACATGAAGTGGTTCTGTGATGTTCCAGATAATGATATACCATCTGCACCTAGTGTTGGTTTTATTGCCTCATGTATGTGACGGATGATGTGTTCTGTGACATTTTTCCTGCTTGCTCCCTCCAAGAGTGGCATTTAGAAGGAAGTAAAGGTTCATTAAATGGAATGTAAATGGAAGATGTAGTTCGGATATGCTTAAGTACCTACACATCTCCTGAGAGCACTGGACTTTTAAAACAGCAATAAATATCATAAAATCATAGAAGCGTAGAATGGTTTAGGTTGGAAGGGACCACAAAGATCATCTAGTTCAAAATCCCCCTGCCATAGGCAGAGACACCTCCCACTAGAACAGGTCACTCAAGGCCTCATCCAACCTGGCCTTGAACACCTCCAGGGAGGGAGCAGCTGCAACCTCCCTGGGCAACCTGTCCCAGTGTCTCAACACCCTCACTGTAAAGAACTTCCTCCTAACGTCCCATTTAAATCTGCCCTCTGCCAGTTTAAACCCATTACCCTTCATCCTGTCATTACAAGACCTTGTGAATAGTCCCTACTCAGCCCTCCTGTAGGCACCTTTTAGATACTGGAAGGCTACTATAAGGTCGTCTCGAAGCCTTCTCTTCTCCAGGCTGAGGAGCTCCAACTCTTGTAGCCTGTCCGCTTAGCAGAGGTGCTCCAGCCCTCTGAGCATCTTCATGGCCCTCCTCTGGACACTCTCCAACAGTTCCACATCCCCCTTGTGGTGGGGGCTCCAGAACTGTATACAGTACTCTAGGTGGGGTCTGACAAGATCAAAGGGGCAGAATCACCTTCCTTGACCTTCTGGTAATGCCTCTCTTAATGCAGCCCAGGGCATGGTTGGCTGTCTGGGCCTCGTGTGCACTGTTGGCTCATGTTGAGCTTTTCATCAATGCAGATCCCCAGGTCCTTTTCCTCAGGGCCGCTCTCCAGCCACTCACCACCCAGCCTGTATTTGTGCTTGGGATTGCGCCAACCCAGGTGCAGGACCTTACACTTGGCCTTGTTGAATTTCATGAGGTTGGCCTAGACCCACCTCTCCAGCCTGTCCAGGTTCCTCTTGATGGCATCCCTGCCCTCCAGCAAGTCAACTGCATCACACAATTTGGTGTCATCTGCAAACTTGCTGAGGTTGTACTCAATTCCTCTGTCCATGTCACTGATAATGATGTTCAACAACACCGGTCCCAGCACTGACCCTTGAGGAATGCCATTTGTCACTGGTCTCCAGGTGGACATTGTGCTGTTGATCACCACTCTAAATATGCACTTATCTAACAAGAAAACTGGAGGTGAGGTCCTACAGCAAAAATATTAGTAAAATATAGCCATATTTGCAGAAAATTTGTACAGCATAGTTTCAAAGGAAGCCATGGCTCTCATCTTGATTTTTAATGCTAGCACTATCTAAGAACCACCTCTTCATTTTCAGTTCTTATTCTGTGATAGCAATTTGTTTGTTTTCCAAGAAGCATATCTGCTTTTTGATGTTTTTGCTATACACTCTAAAAAATGTTTCACAGGAACTCATGACTCCCACTCAGCACTCAGGCAAGGATGAAATATTTGGAATTATATCTACTTTTTTAGTAAAACAAGTATTCCTTTGCTAAAAGCATTCTAAGTTTTTATAGCTTAAATAAATAATGTGTGTTACCTCCGAAAATTGTTTCAACAGAAAAGGGAGGGAGAATTAGTCCAGGTTAAGTCCACTTCCAGAATGTGAGCTTATTCCAATAAGGCTTTCTATGTATGAAGTTTTAATTTATATTTAGAACTAGTTTCCACACAGTCATGCTCAATGTCATACAAATAACTGGTAACTTATGAAGAATTAAGTATATTTTACCTCCTATTTTAAGTATATTTTACCTTCACTCACAGCTTTACTGAGAAAGAAAATAAGGAGATGTATTTTACTGACAGTAGTTCATGTTTGTCTCTAAGGGAAAACCTTATAATTACTTTTTCTCTGTTATTAGGAGCTTTCTTTCACTAACAGATGACAAAACAGCCAAGAACTACGTTAGGGCAGTCTAAATATTCATTCATAGAATCATAGAACTGGTTTGGTTGGAAAATACTTTTATTGAGTCTGACCATTACCTAACTCTACCATGTCTGGTGCTAAATCATGTCACTCAGCACCACATCTATGCATTATTTTAAGCACCTCCAAGGATGAGGATTCGACCACCTTCTTAGGGAGCCTATTCTAGTGTCTGAGAACATTTTCACTTTCAGTGAAGAATTTTCTTCTAATATCTAATATCTAATATAAACCTTGCCTGGTGCAACTTGAGGCAATTTCTTCTCATCTTATCACTTGTTACTAGGGAGAAGAGACTGACACCTCTCACTACACCGTCCTTATTGAAAATATTATTAAAACATTATGTGGTCGTTTGGCAGTTANTCAGTTGGCTGGAAGTTAATAAATGAAGCTTTATATTACAGCTTTGCACAATATACAAGAAGATATTCACAATGTATAACAGATATTTACAGATATATACAATTGTGCTGGTTTGAACTAATTGGAGAATTTGAGTGAGAAATTAGACTATTGGCTGAGAAATGAAAATCCATGATGTCACTTCATTCACAGCTTTACTGAGAAAGAAAAAAAAAGAGTTGTAAGACTTGTAACCCAAATATAGATAAGTGAGATGGTTTCAGACCGCTCTGGGGCTGCAGCTGCTCTTCTTGCATGGTTTCTTTGTCTCTGCCTTTGTAGCTAATTCTCAATAATTCCACTAACCTCTTTCCTACTGTTAACCCCCCTGGCTGATCTACCTCCACCTATCTGCTGCATCAACAGATGGTGAGACAAGATTGGGGAAGGGGGGAAAGGTAGTAGGGTGGTTAGAATCCCGTTAGGGATTCTGATCTCTGAGAGGTGTGTGGTGTTTCTGTGTTACCTTTTCACTGTAAATATCTGTTATACATTGTAAATATCTGCTCGTATATTGAGCATTGCTGTAAATATAAAGCTTCATTTATCAACTTCCAGCGTTCTGAGTCCTAGCTGGGGTTATATCAAAAGGTGAGGGGGCAGGTAATTGTTCAAACCACCACAACAGTGAAAAAGTAATACAGAAACACCACATCCCTCCAGCACCTCAGACTCCTTCTCGTAGTGAGGGGCCCAAAACTGAACACAGTATTCAAGGTGTGTCCTCACCACTGCTAAGCACAGAGACATAAAGTGTTTCCTATTCCTGGTGGCACCACTATTCCTAATATAGGCCAGGATGCTGTGACCTTATGGGCCACTTAAGCAGACTGCCGTCTCATGTTCAGCCAGCTGCAAACCAGCACCCTCAGGTCCTTTTCTTCTTTGCATGCTTAAAGATCAGGATAAAGGAAAATCAGTGAGTAAGTCAGCTCCAATAGAGGCACAACTGAAATGCCTCTACACTAACGCAAGGAGCATGGGGAACAAACAGGAGGAGTTACAAATATGTGCAAGTCTCCTGGCTTATGATATCATTTGCGTCACTGAGACATAGTGGGATGGATCTCATGATAGGAGCATAGGGGTAGATGGTTATAGACTCTTCAGGAGGGACAGGCAGGGGAGAAGGGGAGGGGTTGTTGCCCTCTACATCAATGATAAACTGGAATCCATGGAGCTCAACCTGGGGATGTCCAACACCAAAACAGAGAGCATATGGGTGAAGGTTAAAGAGAAGGCACAGGAAGTGGACATAATAGTAGGAGTCTGCTACAGACCTCCTGATCAGGAAGGCGAAGCAGATGAGGCCCTTTACAAACAAATAGGAGAAGCTTCTCACTTACAGGCCCTGGAACTCACAGGAGACTTCAACCACCCTGACATCTGTTGGAAGGACAACACAGCACAGCACTAGCAATCTAAGAGGTTCCTGGAATGTATTGATGATAACTTTCTGTTTCAAGTGGTAGAGGAACTCACAAGAAAAGGTTCTGTGCGGGTCCTAGTCCTCACCAACAAGGAGGGGCTGGTGAGTGAAGTGAAGCTGAAGGGTAGCCTAGGATGCACCAACCATGAAATGGTAGAGTTTAAGAACCTCAAGGCATCAAGGAGGGTGCACAGTAAACTCACTGCTCTGGACTTCAGAATGGCAGACTTCAGTCTCTTCAGGGATCTCCTCAGCAGGGTGCCATGGGAAAAAACTCTGGAAGGAAAAGGTGCCCAGGAAAGCTGGTCATTGCTCAAGGATCACCTCCTTCAGGCCCAGGAGCAATGCATACCAAAAAAGAGGAAGGAAGGTAAGAATACAAAGAGGCCTGCATGGATGAATGGGGAGCTCTTGGACACGCTTAGACACAAGAAGAAAGCCTACAGAGGGTAGGGTAGCAAGGACAGGTAACTTGAATACAAAGACATTGCTCATACAAGCAGAGATCAGGTTAGGAAAGCTAAAGCACAGCAAGAGTTGAATCTGGCTAGGAACAGTAAGGGGAACAAGAAGAGTTTCTTCAGGTATATCAGTGAGAAAAGGAGGACTAGGGAGAATGTGGGACCCCTTCAGAAGGGAAATGGAGAGCTGGCGACAGGGGACATGGATAAGGCTGAGGTGCTCAATGACTTCTTTGCCTCAGTCTTCAGCAGCAAGTGCTCCAGCCACGATGTCCAGATTCCAGAGGGCAAAATAAGGACTGGGGGAGGGAAGATCTACCCACTATAATTGAAGATCATGTTCATGAGCACCTAAGGAATCTGAACATGCACCAGTCCATGGGGCCTGATGAGATCCACCCACGGGTCCTGAGGGAGTTGGCAGATGAAGTTGCTAAACCATTGTCCATTGTATTTGAAAGGTCATGGAGGACTGCTGAAGCTGCTGCTGACTGGAAAAGGGAAAATATAACACCTATCTTCAAGAAGGGAAAAAAGGATGACCCCAAGATCCACAGACCAGTCAGTCTCACCTCTATGCCTGGCAAGATTATGGAGCAGATCCTCCGGAAGGCTCTGTTGTGGCAAATGGGAAACAAAGCAGAGGTGTCTGATGGTAACCAGCATGGCTTCACCAAGGGTAAATCATGCCTGACAAATTTGGTGGCTTTCTATGATGAAGTCACAGCAGCGGTGGACAAGGGAAAGGCAACTGATGTCATCTACCTGGATCTGAGTAAGGTGTTTGACTCTGTCCCACATCACATCCTGGTCACTAAACTGGAAAAACATGGACTTGATGGGTGGAACACTGCTGGATAAGGAATTGGCTGGATGGTCACACACAGAGAGTGGTGATCAATGGCACAATGTTCACCTGGAGACCAGTGACNCACAAATACAGGCTGGGTGGTGAGTGGCTGGAGAGCAGCCCTGAGGAAAAGGACCTGGGGATCTGGGTAGATCAACATGAGGCCAACAGTGTGCACATACAGCCCAGACAGCCAACCATGTCCTGGGCTGCATTAAGAGAAGTGTTGCCAGCAGAGCACGGGAGGGGCTTCTCCACTTTAACTTTGCTCTCATCAGATCCCACCTAGAGTACTGTATACAGTTCTGGAGCCCCCACCACAAGGGGGATGTGGAACTGTTGGAGAGTGTCCAGAGGAGGGCCATGAAGATGCTCAGAGGGCTGGAGCACCTCTGCTAAGCGGACAGGCTACAAGAGTTGGAGCTCCTCAGCCTGGAGAAGAGAAGGCTTCGAGGAGACCTTATAGTAGCCTTCCAGTATCTAAAAGGTGCCTACAGGAGGGCTGAGTAGGGACTATTCACAAGGTCTTGTAATGACAGGATGAAGGGCAATGGGTTTAAACTGGCAGAGGGCAGATCTAAATGGGATGTTAGGAGGAAGTTCTTTACAGTGAGGGTGTTGAGACACTGGGACAGGTTGCCCAGGGAGGTTGCAGCTGCTCCCTCCCTGGAGGTGTTCAAGGCCAGGTTGGATGAGGCCTTGAGTGACCTGTTCTAGTGGGAGGTGTCTCTGCCTATGGCAGGGGGATTTTGAACTAGATGATCTTTGTGGTCCTTTCCAACCTAAAGTGTACTGCTGTTTTCCTTCCCTCTCTTCCGGCTCCAACCTCTCTTCAAAGTGTTCTGCTGTGCTTCTCTTGAAAGGCTTTCCTCACAGCGGGGGTTGCTCATTGCTATCAGGTCATGTCCCTTCTCACTTAGAAATTTCTCCAAACACAGACACTCTGTGGGCCCAGTTATCTTAGGAAGAAAGAAGGAAAGTTAGACATTGGCAGATATTCAGTAGGTAGTTAGTGCCTCAGATTTGCAAGAATAGATTTCCAACTCAAGAAAAATTAGTATCTCTTATTACAGAAACATTGATGTGAATTTTCCTATCTTGAAGTTCAAAGTTTGTGGTTTAGGCCATCAAAAAACCCCAAATGGTGTAGAAATTGTGGTGAGAGATTCATGCTCAGAATATTTATACGATATCTGTGGTTGATGCATGCATGCAGAGAGATCACTGTAGATGTACCAATGCTATCTCTCCATCATCAGTTTTGGGTTTGTATTCATTGTTGCAGAGCTTGAGTTGTCATGATGTGTGTTCCCAAGCACAGCGACAATCTTGTTAGCAACTTTTTATGAGAAATTGGATATAAGTTATTAGTGATCTCATCAGTTGAAATAGTTATTAAATGTTATGAGGGAAGCCTACCTTCAGCTAACAATAAACAATACCACTTCTAGGGCATGTAACTGAGCAAATTGGTTTATGCTTAGTGGAGCAGCCAGGTAATGTCCTTCCAGGCAACAGCACTGAAAGCAGCAGAGAAGTTTACCTGATATGTTGGCAAAGCTTCTAACTTGCAGTTATAAGGTTACACATTGCTAGGCATATAATTACATGCTTTGGATGAAATCCTGTTTCTTCTGAAGTCAATAGATAAATTCCCAATGATTTCTTTGGAAAGAAGTAGCTTTAAGTTTTAATTGTTCACACATAACTACAGTGGCTGTTTTCAAGATTACTGAGACAGGAGGGAGTAATTAAACAATTGTTCTTTTCATTTTTGCTATGGCAATCTTAGTATATCTGATTGAAGTCAAAAGTGGTTCAGCTGAGGAAAAGACTGCCATGGTTACTTGGCCCAAAGATCATTGAAGGTTTTTGATCTTGACATCAGCCCTTAATAACCCAGTGATCTGATATTTTGTGTATCCATGATCTTTACAAATTCTCTCCAGCATGTAAATTATCTGCAAGACATGTTTGAGGTCTTAAAATCATTAAATCCTGGGCTAAAAGAAAAATAAAGAGAGCTTTCTTAAAAGCACATGGGAAATTGCTTACCACTTGTTGCTGCAAGTGTCTTGATCAAGGAATGCCTGTAGTCCTAGAATCAGGCTTTTTTAAAAAGTTTAACTGAATTTTGAGGTTAATATGTGCTTTTCTGTCTGAGGTGGAAGCAATATAGCAGATAGCTCTTGCTTGTTTAGAAAATGTCCCTGAAACTTAATTTTTACTAGAGTAACACATACAGTATAATGGAATACCCTTTATGTGATTCTAAGCAGAATTGCTCTCGACTTAAATACAAAAGAAGGAACCTATCCTCCCTGCTCCAGAAATTAATGGTCTAAATAAAACAGAACCTGGTGGGGGTTTTTTGGTTGGTAGGTTTTGTGGAGTTTTGTGTATTTGGTAAGGGGTTTTTGTTTATGGGTTTGGTTTTTTGGTGTTTTT
>VWZI01011925.1:293772-325636 GCA_013396835.1 Psilopogon haemacephalus | reverse complement strand
AGTTTTTTTGATTGAGAAAAAAAAAAGGGTGTTTTGTTTTTTTTTTTTTTTTTTTTTTTTTTTTCCTGGACTACTACTACAATTTTACCCAGCTATAAAAAAATAATCAGCACAAACTCCCAACACAGCACCACAGCTCCCAACACAGCACATTAAAGAAATATAGCTCACATCTAAATATATCTTAAAACCATGACAAAAATCTTTGTATGGTGCCAAAATAAGCAGCTTTTTGCCTGAGCTAGAGAAGACCCTCACCCCTTGTTTTATTATTACCTCTTTTGTGCCTTTCCTCAAGAAGCAGAGATGGCTTTCTAGCTTTTGATACATTCCTTTTTTCTTCCCAGGGTGACACATCTTACAACCTTTTGAAAGCTGCACTGAGTTCAATATAATAAGAGAGGACAGAGGCTTCCTCATCTGCTCTCTGCTCCAAAAATCAGCAGTTTATTAATAGGGCTGTACCTGTAAGACACTAGGAAAGTACCTCAAATGTTGTATTTTTTTTTCCAAATCAGCAACAATTTTTGCTTTTTTTCCACAAGATGTTAAAGCTCAAAATTTGTACCTAGATTATTTTTAATGACTTTCTTAGAATTTATTCACCTAGAGCAGATGTCCCCTCAAACAGCCTGCCACCACAATGACAGTAGCCGTGTTTGATCCACAACCAGCAAGTCATTTGTGACTCCTTTATGGGTGAAAGCTATTGCTACAACAAATCTTTGCTTTCTATTGACAAAAAAAGTCCTCTAGCATTGAGTGTTAAGAAGTCTGGAATTATTATATTAGTGCACCATATTCACGCATAGAAACCAAGTAAAACTGTACCCAAATATATGAACACCCTACCTCTTTCCTCTCTCCAGAATCTAATTTTAGGATACTACTTGCTAGCCATCTAGGTGGGCACAAAGACAGGAAACACTGCATCTAGCTAAGTATTCTTCTGAGTTTTGGGTTGGTGAGTGTCAGAGGGCCATTAAATGAACACAAAACAGTACTGGAGACTCCTGTGTAGGCCTGAGTAAAATTGTTGTATTTATGTCACTTCACCAAGGGTACCAGGTTACTGCCTAAAAAAAGTAACTCCTGAGTAGCAGAACAGGACATTACTACATCACACGATGCCCTAATCCTAAATCCAGACTTCTGTGAGGCTTGAGTCAAAACATGAAAATGACATTTCTGACACATGTCCTGTAAATTTGAGTTAAAATGTAAGACCTATCTTCCTCCTGCTGTCCTGTGATGAGGTGAGCCACATGTGGAGCAGACCTGAGTGACTGTGGAGTGCTATCCAAGGACACATGTAAAACTTTACCTGTGTGGTTTGAAAACTGGACAGAGTTCACCGTATCAACTTCAAACCCCAAAACCTGTAACAGAACACAGGAAGATTTCTTTTATTAACACAGCTTCATTAATCAAGATCACAAAGCATGAGGATGGTTTCTTATTTCCCAGTGCATGTTTTAAAATCTTGAGCCCTGTTTTAAAATGAAAGCTGAACCAACATTCGTGAAACATGAACAAACAACGCAGTACTTCACCACAACAGCATATGTGGAACAAAAACATCACTTGCAACAGCACTGGAAAAACAGAGCTCTGGATCCTCAGGGTAGAGTTTGAGGATAAGGACACAGAAATTGATGCAGTAGCCATCAATGAAGCCATGAACAAAGCCTTTGCTGCCCTTTCTTAGCAAGAAAAGCAGTCCTCCAAATTTCAAGGTACTTAAGTACTGCAAAATATAGAGGAAGTAGACTGTCAATATTCCAGAAAGCAAATCTTTCCAAAAGGAGGTCAGAGGAATCTTAAAAGAGATCAACACTGAGCCATACTTGGATGTCATAAGCAGTTTCTTTACAACTAAAAGAAAACAGAAAGAAATTACAGAGAATTAATTTGGGGCATGATTAGGCAATCAAGGGGAGAGAGGTCTTAAATATACAAAGAAAGAAAAAAAAAAAAAAAGCCTAAAATATGCTCCAAAAGCCACCTGCTACCTTGCTTTACCAGAAACCCAAATATTGAAATAGCCAAGAGTTTGCTAGTGCAGTTGAATATAATCTTGTTGCCCAAAAAGAGTTAAATATCATGGAAATAACAGCATTGAATTAGGAGAAAACTAATGAGGATTTCTAATCTGACACTACCTGCCTTAATACAGACAGCCATTGCCATTTGAGCCATTTTTAGACATTTTTATCTGCCGTGAAAGAAATTCTAATGCAACAGTGACATAACGGTCTGACATTTAATATTTGCTTCCACATCCCACATGCTCTGAGTAAGAATTCTCCTCAAAAGATGAGCTGCTATATATGGCTCAGTGAGTCACACCAGGAGATAATAGCAACAATGCACCCCTGTTTATGATCCTCTTTCAGGCAATTTGCTGGGGAGGGGGATGTGAACAAAGCAAGCTTTTGCCAGTCACGTTCTGCACTGAGACGCACGCCTCTCCCTCTTCATCACGAAGACAACCCCTTCACATCTATTAAAAATCTCTGCAGGTACAGTGCAAGACATTAGGTTCTCCCTATGCGTGCACTTTCTCTCACACATGAAAGAAACCTGATCTAGTTGAGCATGCCCCTGCTTACTGAAGAGGGGGTTGGACTGCGAGGCCTTTTACACAGTCCCCCATAACATCCTATTTGTCAAGTTGGAGAGGTAGGGATTTAGTGGGTGGACTGTTCAGTGGATAAGGAATCGGCTGGATGATTGCATCCAGAGGGTAGTCGTCAATGGCTTGAAGTCCAGATGGAGAGCAGTGACAAGTGGTGTCCCTCGGGGGTCTGTGCTGGGACCTCTGCTGTTTAATGTTTTGATCAATGATATAGACAGTGGGATCAAGTGCACCATCAGCAGGTTTGCAGGTGACACCAAGATGAGTGGTGCTGTTGATATACCAGAGGGACAGGATGTTATCCAGAGGGACCTGGCCAGGCTGGAGAGGTGGGCCCAGGTGAACCTCATGAGGTTCAACAAGAGCAAGTGCAGGGTTCTGCACCTGGGATGGAACAATCCTCACTATCAATACAGACTGGGGGATGAGGAGATAGAAGCAGCCCTTTGGAAAAGGACTTGGTGCTGATGGACAAGAAGCTGCACATGAGCAGTCAGTGTGTGCTTGCAGCCCAGAAGGCAAATCACATCCTGGGCTGCATTCAAAGAAGTGTTGCCAGCAGATCCAGAGAGCTGTTTCTGACACTTTGCTCTGCTCTGGTGAGACCTCACCTGTCCAGGTCTGGAGCCCTCAATATAGGAAGGACATGGACCTGATGGAGCGAGTCCAGAGCAGGGCCATGAAAATGATCAGGGGGTTGGAACACCTCTGCCACGAAGACAAGGTGAGGGAGCTGGGGTTTGTTCAGCATGGAGAAGAGAAGGCTCCAGGGAGGCCTAATAGTGACCTTCCGGTACCCTAAGGGGGCCTAGAAGAAGGCTGGAGAGAGACTGTGTACAAAGGCCTGCAGTGACAGGACCAGGGCAATGGCTTCAAACTAGAGAAGAGCAGATTTAGATTGGATGCTAGGAAAAAGTTTGTTACTATGAAGGTAGTGGAACACCAGAACAGGTTACCTAGGGAGAGGGTTGGAGCCACTCAAAGTGAGGCTCAACAGGGCTCTGGGCAGCCTCATCTAGTTGAGGATGTCCCTGATGACTGCAAGGGGGGTTGGACTACATGACCTTCAGAGGTCTCTTCCAACCCAGACCATTCTATGATGAAAGCTGTTAAGTGATAAGCCCCTTACTTCAACCACTGGGCCATTACAAGATGGAGGTACATGCTCCAACAGGTAGTTTACTCTGCACTTCTATCATTTCACAGCTCAGAGTCCACAAAGGTCTGCACAGAGGAAGTCTCTTTCAATATTTAATAAAGGTTTCTGTTCATCCCTAACCAGAAAGCAAAGTACTCCCCCATTAATGATAGACAGAATGGTGGGTTGTCTCAGTCTGATCAAGTTAAAAATTAACCTCAGCTTCTGCTCTCACCCCAGTTTCTGGTTTCACTTTAGCACACTTTAAAGACCCAAGAATTAAGGGGTGAGAATATGGCAAGTCTGTTATAACCTTAACCTTGATGCTCCAACATGCTCTTCAAAGAAACAAGCAAGTACCGCCTCTAACCAGACCCTTACCCAATACTCATTTCCATGCAATAACACACCTAGTAAGTTCTTATTTCCTTCAAACTTCTTGGCAGCAATTATGAATTAATCCATTTCTGTGCATACTTAGATCACAGCTCTCCAACTGTTTAACACCTGACACTACAGAACATACTGTGATTTACTAAGTAACCAGGTTTACACTTTGTGCTTTTAGGGAAGAAAAGCATGCCCAACTGCTTGTAGAAAGAGATGTTCCACAACATAGTATCACAGAATTGCCAGGGCTGGAAAGGACCTCAAGGATCACCCAGTTCCAACCCATAGCCACAGGCAGGGCCATCTCACCTGGTCAGAAGCACAACCAGCCTGGCCTTAAAAACCTCCAGGGATGCAGCTTCCATGACCTCCTTGGGCAACCTGTCCCAGTGTCTCACCATTCTCATGCTGAAGAACTTCTTCCTAGCATCCCATCTCAATCTACCCAATTCTAGTTTTGCTCCATTCCCCCTAGCCCTATCACTACCTGACACCCTAACAAGTCCTTCACCATCTTTTCTGTAGGCCCCCTTCAGATACTGGAAGGCCACAATAAGGTCCCCTTGGAGCCTTCTCTTCTCCAGACTGAACAGCCCCAACTCTCTGTCTGTCTTCACAGGAGAGGTGCTTCAGCTCTCTTAACATCCTTGTGGCCCTTCTCTGGACATATTCCAGCACGTCCATATCTTTCCTGTAAGAGGGGCTCCAGAACTGGAGTATTCTAGGTGGAGTCTCACCAGAGTGGAGGAGAGGGAGAGAACCACCTCCCTTGACCTGCTGGCCACACTTCTTTTGATGCAGCTGGATACAGTTGGCTTTCTGGTCTGGAAGTGCACACTGCTGGCTCATGTTGAGCTTTTCATCCACCAGCACCCCCAAGTCCCTTTCCTCAGGGCTGCTCTCAAGCCAGTCACTGCCCAGCCTGGATCATTGCTTGGGATTGCCTTGACCCAGGTGCAGGACCCTGCAATGTGGATAAACACTGTACCAGCTGATGGTCACCAGAAAGAGCAATTGTTCTTTACTGTCTCCACTAGCACAAGCTGTCATTTGATTTCTCAGAGATTTTCTGTATGATTAGGGTATTTGATTTTTTTTAGCTAGTTAATCTTCTTCAATCAACAGAAGGAAAAATAAGCCTCTCTTGGAGACAGCCAAATAGCTTAGCAAATAGTTTTTAAAAGCGAGTAAAATAAAGTTTTAAACAATTCTTTGGAATAAAGCTTTTGAGGGTTGAGTCATGGACAGCTCAAATTCATCAAGGAAGCTTGGTATTCACACAGATAAGAAACAGACTAAAAAGCTTCCAAAATAATTACTTACTAGTGTTAGTCAACTGTCACAGTTCCTAATTTGCCCTAAGGTTTTGGTTTTATCTGCACATGACTGTAATCTAACAAATATAATTGTGCAATTTTCTACCTTCAATTTAACCCTCAAAACAAGCCAGTTATTACATTTCAATAAAATTCCTCTTACAAAGATTCTTATCAAAACAGAGCAATTAAAAGACATAAAATGACATTTAAAGAACAAAGTATAATTAGAAAATTTAATTAGTACTACCTTTGAAATGGAAGCTATGCTGTTGATGTCTAGGCTCAGTATAAAGTATTAAACTATCCAAAAAGGAATCGTGAAGTCAAGTTCAGCCAGTATATGTCTGCTTCCAAGGCAAACTGAACTCAAAAGTCTCATGAAATTTACTCATCAGAAGGCAACCTAAACCAAATACATAATTGAAGTGCTAATAGCAGCAATCATCTGTTCTACAGCTTCAGGAAAACAAAAAAGTGCCTTAAAATTAACTACGCAAACAAAAATTAACAACCTGATTATCTGAAGTGGATAAGGAAATGTTAACTTCCTCCCTCGACCAACAATAAAAAAAGCAGTCCTAGCAACTATCATCTTTGCATATCTAAAAGATCATAAATATCCAAAACAGTTCCTGATTCACTGAATGATGAGTTCTTTCCCTGCTTACAAAAGGAAATGTATTCAACAGATAATTTGTTAAACGCTTTTAATTTCTTGGGCAGAGCTAAATAAAAGTACTAATAATGAGAGAGTTCATTAATTTAAACATTCTACCCTAACCAGAACCCCCTCTAATTTGCCCTAGTGAGACCACACGTGGAATACTGTGTTGAATTTTGAATTTTGTGCTCTCCAGTTCAAGTGAGACAGGGACCTGCTGGAGAGAGTCCAAACGAAAGCCACAAGGATGACTGTGAGACTTGAGCATCTCCCCTATAAAGACAGACTGAGAAACCAGGAGGGGATTTCATTATTTCATTATATTCAATCCCCTGAGAGGGGATTTCATTAATGCCTATAAATATCTGAGGGGTGGGTGTTAAGTGGATAGGGACAGTCTCTTTTTGGTGGTTGGCAGCAATAAGACAAGGAGCAATGGGTACAAATTGGAACAGAGGTTTCACCTCAACACAAGGAGAAACTTTTTCACTGTGAGGGTGATGAAGCACTGGAACAGGCTGCCCAGGGAGGTTGTGGAGTCTCCTTCTCTGTAGACTTTCAAAATTCTCCTGGATGCATTCCTTGTGAGGACTACCCTACGTGATCCTGCTTTGGCAGGGGTGCTGGACTCAATTATATCTGGAGGTCACTACCACCCTCTCATGTTCTGCGTAATTCTGTATTTTAAGTGAAAGTCACCTACCCATTAGAAAAGAGGTAGAAAAGTGAGATCAGAGCAAATGTACTGAATTTGCTAAATCATACATACAAGAAAAAGTCTGTCATACGTTACACAAAATATTACCTATCACCCAAAACTACACATTTAGCTGAATATCAACATTTTTTTCCCCAATTATAAATCAGGTGCTGTTCCACATCTTTGGTGGTGATATGGACAGTGAGCTCAACTGCACCCTCAGCAAATTTGCTGATGACACCAAGCTGTGTAGTGCAGTTGACATGCTGAAGAGAAGAGATGTGACCCAGAGGTGCCTTGTCAGGCTGGAGAGGTGGGTCAGTACCAACCTCATGAAGTTCAGCAAGGCAAAGTGCAGAGTCCTGTATCTGGATTGTGGCAATCCTAAACCCAAGTACAGGCTAGGTAACAAGTGGATTGAGCAGCCCAGCAGAGAAGGATTTGGGGGTGCTGGTTGATGAAGCACTTTACATGAACCAGCAATGTGTACTTGCAGCCTGAAAAGCCAATCATATCCCAGGCTACATCAAAGTAAATGTGGCCAGCAGGTCAATGGGACGAGCTGCTCTTGTGAGATCCCAGCTGGAGTACTGCATCCAGCACCAGAGCCCCTAAAAGAAGAAGGACATGCAATCCCAAGCACAAATCCAGGCTGGGTGGCAAATGGATGGAGAGCAACCCTGAGAAAAAGGATCTGAGTGTTTAGAGTGATGAAAAGCTCAACATGAGCCAGCAGTGTGCATGTGCAGCCCAGACAGCAACTGTATCCTGGGCTGCATCAAGAGAAGCGTGGCCAGCAGGGCAAGGGAGGGGATTCTGCCCCTTTGCTCTCATGAGAGCCTACTTGGAGTACCATGTACAATTCTGGAGCCTCCAAACAGAAAGGACATTGAGCTGTTGGAGTGAGTCCAGAAGAGGGCCAGGAAGATGATCAGAGGGCTTCAGCACCTCTCCTACAAGGACAGGCTACGAGAGTTGGGGCTTGTCAGCCTGGAGAAGAGAAGGCTTTGAGGAGACCTTATAGTAACCTTCCAGTATCTGAAAGGAGCCTACAGGAAGGCTGGGGAGGGACTATTTACAAGGTCTTGTTATGACAGGATGAAGGGTAACGGGTTTAGACTGGAAGAGGGGAGATCTAAATTGGATGTTAGGAGGAAGTTCTTTCCAGTGAGGGTGGTGAGACACTGGCACAGATTGCCCAGGAAGGTTGTGTCTGCTCCCTCCCTGGAGGTGTTCAAGGCCAGGCTGGATGAGGCCTTGAGTGACCTGTTCTAGTGGGAGGTGTCCCTGCCTATGGCAGGGGGGTGGAACTGGATGATCTAGTTGGAAGGGACTGAGGTTCCTTCCAACCTAAACCATTCTATGATTCTATTAATCTGTTGGACAGGGTCCAGATGAGGGCCACAAAGATAATCAGAGGGCTGCAGCACCACTCCTATGATGACAGGCTGAAAGAGGTGAGTCTGTTAAGTCTGGAGAAGGCTCCAGGGAGGCCTTATAGCAACCTTCCAGTAGCTGAAGAGGGCCTACAGGAAAGCTGGAGAGGGACTTTTCATAAAGGGCATGTGGTGATAGGACAAGGGGCAACAGCTGGAAACTAGACTGGGTAGATTTAGATAGGACATTAAGAAGAAGTTCTTCACTATGAGGGTGGTGAGGTACTGCAACTGGTTGCCAGAGAAGCTGTGGATGCCTCATACCCGAAAGTTTTTAAGACCAGGCTGAACAAGGCTTTGAGCAACCTGGTCTAGTGGGAGGTATCCACGGTCATAGCAGTGGGGTTGCAATGAGATGATCTTTCAGGTCCCTTCCAACTCAAGCTGTTCTATGAAGCATCAACCTTTACTTTGGAAAATGACTAGAGAGTACAAAATCCAAGAACTAATCACAATTATTTCTATCAAGTTTCTGCTTGTTAACATGAAACACATTTAAGTTAATTAATTGACTTAAAATTCAACCCACTTCAATTACTGATTTTTTTCTACATAACTCTTTGTGTTTCTGAAGTAAACATATATAATGTATATGCCAGTTGATTGTCTCTTCACCTCTTCTTCTTTCATGAGCAATTAAAATGCTGTAGTTCAGCACAGAGGTGAAATGCTAAATAAATATGAAGTAAGAACCGTACAGTAGTTCTGTGGCTTTCAGTCACCAAAGAACAAATTCAAGCTGGTCATGGTCTATTACTGTTCACTGAAGTGCACAGTTCTCTCTACACTTTGCTCAAAAACCACAGTGGAAGCCACAAGCAGCACCTTGCAACATCCACTGTGTGACGAATTTCTTTACTGAGATACCAATAGTTCCGTAGGCCACTGACCTGGGTCAGTGCTGGGTCCAGTCATGTTCAACAGATTCATCATCAACCTAGATGAAGAGACAGAGTGTACCCTGAGCTAGGATACAGAACTGGGAGGACTGGCTGACACACTGGAAGGGTGTGCTGCCATCCAGCAAGATCTGGACAGACTGGACAGCTGGGCAATGACAAACCTAATAAAGTTCAACAAGCTTAAGTATAATGTCCTGCACCGTGGGAGGAGTAACATAATGTACAAGTACAGATAAGGGGTTGACCTGTTGAAGAGCAGCTTGACAGAGAAGGATCTTGGAGTCCTGGTTGATAAGTTATTCGTGGGACAGCAATGTGCCATGGCAGCCAAGAAAGCCAATAGTATACTTGGGTGCACTAAGAAGTATGCCCAGCAGGTCAGAGGAGGTTCTCTTCCACTCTGCCCAGTCCTAGTTAGACCTCACCTGGAATACTTGGTACAGTTTCGGGACCCGCAGTTGAAGAGGGACAGGGAACTACTGAGTGTTCAATGGAGTTATGAGGATGATTAAGGGACTGAAGCATCTCTCTTATGAGGAAAGACTGAGAGACCTGGGGTTGCTTAACCTGGAGAAGAGAAGGCTGAAAGGGGACCTTATCAATGTCTACAAGTATTTGAAGGATGGCTGTCAGGAGGATGGAGTCAGTCTCCTTTCAGTGATGGCCAGTGACAGAACAAGAGGGGCAATGGACATAAACTAAATCACAGGAAATTCCATCTCGACATGAGAGAAAACATTATTACTGTAAGGGTAATGGAGCACTGTAACAAGCTGCCCAGAGAGGTTGTGGAGTCTCTTTCTCTAGAGATCTTCAAAACCTGCCTGGATGTGTTCCTGTGTGACCTGCCCTAAGTGGTCCTGCTTTCCAGGGTGTTTGGACTTGATCTCTGAATGTCCCTTGCAACCCCTAGCATTCCATGATTCTACAATACTCCCTGATGCACCACTAGCCCTTTGCTTCTTGAATTTCTTTGTATATCAGTCTGCTACATTTGCAAACTGACCCAAATTTGGGTGTTAAAATTATCATTTTTCTGTTCATGTATGCACTTCCATAGGCGTGGACATGTAGGATGTGCAAATAAACTGAAGGAACTCACTCCACTTGGCTTTTGCCTATCTCAAAACTAACATTTCAGATCATACAGAATGTCTGCTCAGCAAGTTTGCTGATGACACCAAACTGGGAGGCTTGGCTGATACAGCTGAAGGTTGTGCGGCCATACAGAGAGACTTGGACAGACTGGAGAGCTGGGCACAGAGGAACCAAATGAGGTTCAACAAGGACAAGTGCAGAGTCCTGTATCTGGGAAGGAATAATAAACTGCACAAGTAGAGGTTGGGAGGTGATCTGCTGGAGAGTAGCCCTGTGGAGAGGGACCTGGGAGTCCTGGTGGGTAACAAGTTAACCATGCGACAGCAATGTGCCCTTGTGGCCAAAAAGGCCAATGGGATCCTGCAGTGTATGAAGAGTGTGTCCAGCAGATCAAGGGAGGTTCTCCTTCCCCTCTAGGATGGTTAGCAGACTGGAGCATGGTGTTATGAGGAGAGGCTGAGGGATCTGGGGCTTTTTAGTCTGGAGAAAGAAGACTGAGAGGGGATTTATAAATATCTGAGGGCTGGGTGTAAGGAGCAGGGGACAGGCTCTTCTCACTTGCTCCCTGTGATAGGACAAGGAGCAATGGGTGTAAGTTGCAGCACAAGAGGTTCCACCTCAATACAAAGGGGAACTTCTTTACTGTACAGGTCACAGAGCACTGGAACACGCTCCCCAGAGAGGTTGTGGAGTCTCCTTCTCTGGAGACTTTCAAGGCCCACCTGGATGTGTTCCTCTGTGTATGGTCCTGCTCTGGCAGGGGAGTTGGATTTGATTTCTTTGGGTCCCTTCCAATCCCTGACATCCTATGTGTGACCTGCATGTGTGATACTTGAGTGTGAGGACTAAGCTTACCAAGAAACACACAATGATTTATAGATTCTCTAATAGCTTGTAAATAGTCTACGCCTATGTTAATTCCCCTGCTCCCTATAGAAAGAGTCTTATTGTGATATTCTTTCCTCTGATTTTGGAAATGTAGGTTATGGCAGATACTCTCCAAGCGTCCAGGACTCCAGCTGTCAGGGACACACATTATCTATGTTACCATTACCCCCTGTTTTGGATGATCTGTTCTCCAGGCTGTCCAATGGATTACAGTTTCTGGTTTCCATGCTTTACCTCTGCTGTCATTCTGAGTAAGTATCATTTATCCACATGTAGTGGGTTTGCTCAAACCAACACACCACAGAACTGCAAATCTAAACCCATGGCCAGTTTGGGTAAGGATGATAAGCACTCTTCAAAGGCAAGTAGATAATTGCGTTCACCCTAAATCTCTCAGCCTCCAGTCTCAGCACATGTCAGACAAAGTTATTCTTCAGACCCAAACTAAGGCACATCATATAGCATGATATACTGCAACTGAAGTCTCAGATGAAGATGGGCAATTCCAAGATATTTTGGAAGTGTTTTCAAGCAAAGGAGGCAGAGCTGTTACATTTCTAAAAATAAATCACAAAACATCAAAAGCAAAGGATTTTTGTATTTGGAAGGCAGGGCTGGCAGATCAGAAAAACAGTTGGAAGATTAAAATCAAAATACACACACTGGAGCATAACGCACTTGAAAAAAAAAACAACCAGCTAGCATGAAAGACATACTTCAGCATTATTTCTGAGCTCAAATTTGGCTTAGTTCTTCCTCACAAATTAACTGAAGGGACAAACATCATCCAGGCTTTCCCACAGTGCAGAAAGTGCTATTTCAGGCTTGCAAAGAAAAGATGTACCACCAGTGAGGGCACCTAGTCTACAGTACTATTAAAATGCACCACTTTGAATTAGCAAGTTCTCAAGGGAAAAATCAACACAAAAGAGAGAGAGGAAGAGACTTCAAAATACATGGACAACCTCTAAAGGTGTTGGGTCTTTTGGGAAAACTGGACCAACAGCCTACCCTTCCTAAGAGCACGGAATTTAAATGTATATCCAGCCATCATGCCATAAACAGGCAAAGACCTACCTCCTTCAGGATTCAAATTTAATAAGTCACATCAATTGTTTCACTAGTAGAACAAGCTAAAGATCTAGAAAGTGTCTTGAGCTACATAGGTTGTATGTATAGCTAGATGTCAGTTCTGGTCCACCTTTAAAAATGCAACCTTTTGAACTTGGCCACTGTGCTAACACATTAATTTGATCTTCATTTAAAGTTTAGTCTGTCTCCCTCTCCCTTCCAGAAAACATTTCAAGCATACCCACATGGAAACATGCCATTGCTTCACTGCCAATAACCAGTACCTAAGACTGCTGAAAAGGAAATATTACACACATTTCCTTCAGAGGACAGTCTTAAGTTGTACCTTTTACATCAAAGTAGATGGGGATTGTAAACCAACAAGAGAAAGAAAACTACTTCACACTGTGGAAAATTGTGAGTGTAGCAACAGAGAAATTAACAGGAAGATTTGCAAGCAAAAGCAACATTTCCAATTCAGTTTTAATGATTGCTAAGCTCTATGTTTTTATTTGTGTAACCTAAGTTACACACCAATGGACTGGAGACAAACAAAAGCACTCCTTTTCCCTTCCTAATCCTATTTGGTACTTCATTGTTAACACCACTGGAGATGGAAAACTATTAACTTCAAAGATTAGCTCTACCTCAGAGTAAATATTAATATAAATTCTCATTTAGTAATTTTATTTACTCTGAAAAATGCTTACAGAAATGTGAAAGCCTGTTACTGGACTACTTCTGTTTAGAATTTGTATTGCAGCTTTACCATGATCCTGTTGGGGGGAAAAAAAAAAGTAAATTTTCAAAAGTATCGCACACTCAAGGAGAACTCAACAAGTTTGGGGAAAAATAATTTAAACTACATTTTTAAAGAGATAAATCTCCTAAGCGTGCAAGAAAAACTGTTGCTTGAATTGGAATGGTTTGGGTTGGAAAGGACCTTAAAGATCACCTAGTTCCAATTCTTCTACCACGAGCAGGGGCTCCTCCTACTATACCAGGTTGCTCAAGGCCCCATCCAACCTGGCTTTGAAAACTCCCAGGGCTGGAGCCATCCTCAACTTCTCTGGGCAACCTGTTCTTGTGCCTCACCACCATCATAGTGAAGAATTTCTTCCTTATATCTAGCCTAATGCTAGCTCCTTCTTCTTTGACGCCTTACCCCTTGTCCTGTCACTACATGACTTTGTAAAGTCTTTCTCCAGCTACCTTGCAGGTCCCTCAAGATACTGGAAGGCTGTTTAAGTTGTCCCCAAAACCTTCTCTTCCTCAGGGTGACCAACCCCAACTGTCTCAGCCTGTCTTTGTAGGAGAGGTGCTCCAGTCCTCCTCTGGACCTGCCCTAACAGTTCCATATCTTTCTTGTGCTGGGGGCTCCAAAGCTGGATCCAGTATTCTAGGTGGGATCTTGCAAGAGCAGAGTAGAGAGGGAGAATCACCTTCCTTGTCCTGTTGGACATGCTTCTTTTGATGCAGCCAAGGATATAGTTGGCTTTCTAGGTTGCAAATGCACTTTGTTAGCTCAAGTCTTTCTCCTTAAGACTACTTTCTATCCATTCTCCACCTAGCCTGAATTTGTGCTTGGAATTTCCCCAACCCAGGCGCACAACCTTGCAGTTGACTTGGTTGAACTTTCCAAGATTGGCACTGACACACCTCTCAAACCTATCAAGGTCCCTCTGAATGGCATCCCTGCCCTGTATACTGCTTGGAGTCATTGGCAAACTTGCTGAGTGTGCCTCAAATCCAACTGTTCACATTGCTGATGAAGATATTGAACATCACCAGTCCCAATATCAACCCTTGAGGAGCATCACGTCATAGAATCAGTCAGGGTTGGAAGGGACCACAAGGATCATCCCATTCCAACCTCCCGCCATGCCCAGAGACACCCTACCTTACATGAGGATGGACAGAGCCTCATCCATACTGGCCTTAAACACTTCCAGGGATGGGGCCCCAACCACCCACCTAGGCAACCTGTTCCAGGGTCTCACCACTCTCATGCTGAAGAGCTTCCTCCACACATCCAATCTGGATCTTCCCACCACCAGCTTTGCTCCATTCCCCCTAGTCCTGTCACTACCTCATAGCCTCAAAAGTCCCTCACCAGCTTTTCTGTAGGCCCCCTTCAGATACTGGAAGGCCACAATAAGATCACCTCAGAGCCTTCTCTTCTCCAAACTGAACAGCCCCCAACTCTTTCAGTCTGTCCTCATAGGAGAGGTGCTCCAACCCTCTGATCATCCTCATGGTCACTTGTCTCCATTTCGATATTGAGCAGCATTCTTTGAGAATTAAAATTCTGAACTGAACTATGTGTTATTGCTTTCTTAGACACTAAACGTTAGAAACAAATAAACACATCACTCCCCACACCACTCCAATTTCCAACATACTCTATGTACCTGTGTAGATAAAGAAGGGTCTAGAGAGTGCTGAGACAGATGTTGTGGAATAGCTGCTCTTGAAGACATCCAAGATCGAAAAGGACACCACCCTGAGCAACCTGGTCTGAACTCTGTGCTGACAGCTTTTTGAGCAGGAGTCTGGACTGGGGACCTCTTAAAGTCTCTTCAAGCCTGGTTAATTCCATCATCTGATGCTACTCAGCTTTACCCATTGCAGAACTGCTTATCATCACCTGCTACCCATCCTAAAGCTCTGGTCAGAAGGCTAAAAACCAGTGATACAGAATGTTTACACTATTGACTATGCCATACAATATGACCTTTGCTGTTAAATGCCCAGTGAACCAGTTTAACTAGAATTCTGTAGTTTGTACTTAATTTAGTCAACCTTAGAGAACAATGACCTAGTTCTGCAAGAATGAAATTCGATTAAAAATATCTCTCTGTTCTGCAACATGGCCAGCACATGTGTTCTCTCTTTGGGCACTAGGTTTATGCCTCTGGTGGCATTTCGTATTAAACTGAAACTAAAGCCATAAAGCAGTATTGAAGTTCAAGTTAGAAGAAAAATCTGGAACACTGAGTGAAAGGTAGGGGGGAAAAAAAGATTGTGTAAAAATCAGGCTTTGCAAACTATACATGTTTCTTTCATAGTATTTATATCCTCAGACACATTAATGAGTTGCTTATCTGTATTTCATGAAACAAAGCTGAAACCTCCATTTAAACTCTCCAGTTCCTTCAAAGTTCTTAATTTTGTTAAATATGAGCTTTATCATACCAGAACACATCAAATTCAATTTTCCCAAGTGAGCTTGCAAGATTAGGGGCTTTATAGAAAGGAAAAAATAAAGTCCTCAGTTTCAAGAGCCAGTCAACTTTTCAAAGTAATGGGGAAGTGCTTCGATTTATAAGTGTTTAAAGGACACTGCAACATTAACAACAACAAAAAAAAAAAAGGCAAAACCAAATTAGTATTTAAGAGCAAAATCTACATCATAAATATATACACCCAAAATACAAATACAGACACACAATATTTCAGTATTTTCCTAAGCTTAGGAATATGTGAAGTCCATCCTGAACTTCTTAATTATGACTATGAATTTTAATTAACTAATAATTAGTAATTGCCCAATTACAGTCTTACTCCTCTGTCTCCACAAACACAGTCAACCTAAGGAAATTCAACAACAATGTAAGCCTTGAATCAACTGATCTGGTTCAAAATGCAGATGCTAACGGTAGACAGGTATACTACATCTGGTGCCTCCATGCAAGGGAAAAGCATCTCAGAAATACCAAACAGTAGCTCACCAGAACCATCATGTATATACTGAGAACAAAACAGCTGGCCTGCTCAGGACCACACAAGGCACAGCTGGTTAAGTTCAGAGGGTCTTTATCTTAGAATAAGTGACAGTAAAACACACCAAAAAAAGGCTTGAAGAGCTCCGCTGCGTAATTATTTTCTTCCAGAGGACTTTTCTCCTCATCTATATTTAGATCCCAGATGGCTTTATTGCTATTAAATGTGCATATGTGGGCCCTGTATCAAAGGGAAAATTACTCTTGTAGCAACGTAACACTACCAGAAGCATCAGTCAAAAGATGGAAGTTTTATAGCATGAAGATATACATAAACAAAGGGAGTTACAGAGACTTACACAGACACATGAGGAATTTTCCAGGAAACTTCTGTTTACATTGCCAAACTGCTGATTTTCAGCACCCACAAACTGAGTTAACCAGTAGAACCTGTATTTATCTACAAATTCACTTTATCACNTTTTTTTTTTTTTTTTTTTTTTAATATATATTCCACCTGAGCTTAATTGAAAGTCATTAACAGAATTTACCACCTGAACTCAAGAAGAGTACAGGGACCTAGCTAGGTCATGCAGAGAGAATATCAGCAAGACAAAAGCCCAGCAACTCAACCTAGTTGCAGCCATGACAGGTAACAAAAAAGGTTTTTACAAATACATTAACAACAAAAAAAGAAAGCCAAGGAAAATGTCCACCCTTTATTGGATACATGGGGGAACACTGCTATCAAAGATGAGGAAAAGGCTAAGGTACTTAATTCCTTTGTTGTTTCTGTCTTTAATAGCCAGATCCATTACCCTTTGGGTATTTAGCCTCCTGATAGTGTTGGAGAGCAGCAGCAGCTCCCCTTAATCCAAGAGGAAGCAATTAATAATTTGTTATGCCACATGGACACTCACAAGCCTATGGGGCCAGATGGGATTCACCCAAGGGTGCTGAAAGAGCTGGTGTAGGAGGTTGCCAAGTCACTTTGCATCATCTATCAGCAGCCCTGGTTAACAGGAGAGGTGCCAGATGATCAGAGGCTTGCCACTGTGAAGAGCTGAAAGAAGGATTTGGGGAACGTCAGGCCTGCCAGCCTGGCCTCAGTACCAGGAAAGATGATGGAGCAGTTCATCTTGGGTGCACTCACATGGCAAGTTCAGAGTAATGGTGGTCTCAGACCCAGACAGCATGAGTTGATGAAAGGCAGGTCCTGCTGACCAACATCATCTCCTTCTATGACCAGAGGACTCCCCTAATAGATGAGGGAAAGGCCGTGGACACTGTCCACCTGGACTTTACCAAAGCCTTTGACATCATCTCCTACAGCATTCTCTTTGAGAAACTTGTAGCACATGGCACAGACACTTAAGAGTCTTGGCTGGATTAAAACTGGCTGGAAGGATGGGCCCAAGGAGTTGTGATAAATGGAGATAAATCCAGCTGGTGGCCAGTCACAAGCAGTGCCCCCCAGGGTTTGGTTCTTGGGCCAGTTCTGTTTAAAGTTTTCATCAGTTATTTGGATGATAGGATCAAGAGCACCATCAGAACCTTTGCAGATGACACTGAATTGAGTGGCAGTGTTGATCTGCTCAAGGGTAGGAAGGCTCTGCAAGGAGATCTGGACAGGTTGAACCGACAGGCCAACAAAACCAAGTACTGGGTCCTCCACTTTGGTCACAACAACCCCAAGCAACACTACAGGCTTGGGGAAAAACGGCTGGAAAGCAGATCTATGGAAAAGGATTTGGGTGTGCTGGCGGACAGACAGCTGAACAGCAGTGTGCTCACATGACAGAGAAGGCCAACAGCATCCTGGCCAGTATCAGCAGCAATGTGGCCAGCAGAGATAGGGATGTGATTACACTCCTATACTCAGCCCTGGTGAGGCCACAGCTCAAGTACTGTGTTCAGTTCTGAGTGACACTATAGGAAAGATACTGAGATCCTTGGAACATGATCAGAATATTGAGGCTGGTGAGGGGTTTGACGGGCATGGCATGCAATGAGCAGTCAAGGAAGCTGGGGTTGTTTAGTCTGGAGAAGAGAAGGCTGAGGGGAAATTTTCTCACTCTCTACAAGTACCTGAAAGGAGCTTGTAGTAAGGCTGCTGCTGGTTTGTTCTCTCAAGTTGCTATCGACAGGACGAGAGAAAACGAGCTGAAGTTCTGCCACAGGAGGTTTAGATTGCACATTAGGAAAAAACTCTCAGTAAGAGTGGTGAGACATTGGAACAGGCTGCCCAAGGGAGGTGGTGGAGTCTCTATCCCTGGAGGTGTTCAAGAAGTGTGTAAATGTATTGCTTCAGGCCATTGTTTAGCTGTCATGGTAGTTGGGTTACAGTTGGACTCAATGATCTTAAGGGTCTTTTCCAGCCTTAGTGATTCTATGATAATGATAATGCCACAGTTAAAATTACCCTGTCAAACAAGGTGATTGAGTTTTGGGTTGGGTTTTTTGTTTGGTTGGTTTGGATTGTTTTGTTGCTAGGGTTACGTTTGGTTTGGTTGGCTCGGCTGGGTTTTGAAGGGTTTGTTTGTTTGCATACTTTGGGATTTAACGAAGTAATGACATCAATGGTTTTCAATAAGAAAGTATTTGTTTCAGGCCATAGAACTCTGTCCATTGTATTAAAACTCATATGAATATATGCACTGATGTTTACGTATTACAGTTTCGAACCTTGTCTTACACAACCATTACTGTAGATCCAGTGAACATCATTGCTCCACTGTATTCCTCTGGACACAGAACACAAACATGTATAAAAAGGCTGAATTTCTGTAATCAAATTAATTTTGAGGCAGAGAAAGGATCTCCCAGTTTGCAGCTTGCACCTTTTCACTGTGTGCCAGCTCTTTCACTTAATTGCATCTCCTTCACTTTGACACTGAATCAAAAAGTACACCATTGTACTGGCGTAGAAATCAGAACACCAATTCAGTTTGAGAAGAAGTAAAAAGAAAACTCATGTCCTGGCAATTAGTGGAGCAGGCAAAATTGCTGGCGTGGGCTGATAAACTGAACTGAAAATGCTATTGACTAACCCAATCTCTTTTTTCTCTTTCTGAGCTTTTAATAACCCATATCAAGCAGATAATGAGAACTCTGTACATATAGTTGTATGTACAACCCTTGAAGAGGCACTGCAAAGAACAATCGTTAAGATACTGGAGATACCGTGCCAGGATAAAAACACAAGAGCAAATAAACTAGCTTAGGAATGGGAATGCTGGAGATACTGTTGGTGACTCATTAATCTGGAGTCAGGTATCAAACACGACACTTCAGATTCCGAGGTCAGAAACTGGCAATTGCAAAATGCATAATTGAAAACAAAATAACCTTGGGGGGAAAAAAAGTTATGTCACTAATGACAAAGACAGGTCACATAGGAAAGGCTGTAAGAGAAAGAATAGCATCAGGATAGAATCTGAAACTTGTTAGCAGTGAGATAATTTTCTGTTCTTTAGAAAAACCCACAAAGTACACTACATAAAGACTATAAAAACAAAACACACACAAAAAAAAAAAAACCCCAACAGTCAAGACTGCATAAACAAGCTACCTGGTTATAACTGTTCATCCTCACATTCCACATCAAAGAAAGGAAAAGCAAGAACTCCCTGAAACTACCACAATGCTGTTCCCTGCCTAAAACTACCTTTCACCTCTAGTTCTTATACACTCAAGTCAAACTCCACAACTTGACAACTTAGCTTTTCAACTACAGAAGAACATACATGAGATGAAGACAGGTTGGTGTAGAAGGAGATGGGGTTATTTTATATATGCTGTAGCCACATTTATTCAATACTTCATTGTTGTCCCATGGCCTCAGGTCCTCAGTCCCAAAACTAATCACATTCACATCAGCAAAAACCAGACAAGTTCATCACCCCCAATAGCCTAATGCCCATTTCTTGAGCAACACTCCCTTTTCATCTCTGATAACTGCATACCAATTTTCAGGATTTACAAGCTGAGTTCAGCACTGGACACCAGAAAGGACATAGTGAAGATTGGAGCAGAAAACAAATGCCTCTCTTCTGCCAGAGCAGACTGCAATTTTTAATCAAAGTGCTCTGGCAAAATTGGTACTTACAGAGAACCTGCATTTGGGCTGATCCAACGGTAACATCATGACCATCTGAACAGAAATTGCTAGAACAGCCTGAGTCTGAAGTGAATTTGTTCTTGATTTTTCTGAAAAGGCTTGCAATATGAAGCACGTATCTGAAATTTAATCAGGCCAAATTCAAGATAAGGATAATAGCACCTTAAAAATGGTCTTCCAAATAAGACTTGATGACACAGGAATGCTTTGGAACAAATGTTTCCAGGTCACTCAGTTTTACTTTCCACCCTGACAGACTGATTGTTATGCATTGCTAACTATTCAATGCAAGACACTAAGATGATATAAAATACATGCCTTAAACAAAATTCCCTGCAAGCCATTCTGTTCAGCACTAAGAAATTCCTTGTTCTACATCAGCAAGCTACTCAAACAAACAGTCCCTTGTGCCTGCAAGATGCATATGCTCACCACCATTATTCTGTGCATTGCACCAGTTCAGGTCAAGATCTTACTGCAGTCAAAAATTTTGTGTCAGAACTGCTCTACTAACCTGCCTGTGGGCAGGAGGTCTTAACTGCCATCCGGGGTGGGATCAGCAAGACACTGATACTGATTTATAATGACTAAGGTCAATGAAAGATAAGGGAATAGCAGCTTCTATTTCCCCCTTCATTCTTCCCACTAAGGAGAATGAGGTGCTGCTGTGGGTGTCCAATTGCAATTCTCTTTATTGTTAGGTAAAGGGTGACTTCAGATACTGACTCCAGATGAAGAAACTGCAGTTCACAAAATCCACACATTCACTGCAAATTTCACATTCATCATCTTCATGATGCTTCCTTCAGCACTTGTGGGTAACATGACAAAAACACCATACTTGTCACTGCAAACTCCTGCCAACTGGAATCATGCAGTGCTACATAAGAAAGTCTGCAAACACTGATTAGGAGTGGCAGACAACAGCAGCAATTGGTCCAGCTGGCACAGACTTAATTTCTTTTTTATTTTAGTGAATTAAAGGAGGGGTTGGGAATCCCACATTACATTATCTTTCTCTGATTTTTATTTTATTTTAGTCCTACTACTCAATTTTTGGATAGTAAGCTCTATGCCAGTCTGGTAGAAAGTGTGGCCAGCACATTATGTTCACCTAGTTATCTTCGTCCAGCACATAAGCTGCATTTGGCTTTCTTAAGTAGCCTATGAATGGGTCTTGGTCCTACCAAAGCTTTACACTTTGAACTACAAGTCAGCACATGCTTGTAAAAATGAGACAGGAAATAACTTCCTGAAAGAGGTGCTACATTATGTGAAGATCACACCAAGGCCACCACAGGAAAAGAGTGAAGCTTCTAGAGAACAGTTAACTGTCTCATCAAATCCTTCGGAGCAAGCTGATGTCTTAGATAAGAACATGCTTGAGGAATGTTTCCTTCAGTGGATGGTAGGTGCAGGAGCCCCGGGCTTGTTCCTGCTCTTGCACCTCAATTATCCCAAGACCTGTCTGTGGGGCTGTGTAGGGAACTGTGTCAGGAAACTGACTCACAACATAAGTGCACATTTTCTCTTTTTTCCCCTCTTAAGTTATTTATAACCTGGATCACTTCTCAGAGCTGTTTACCACATGGCCTCACAAAATTACTTACCTTGAAGAGCTGAAGTAGACAGCAAAATAGTGCAGGTGGGAGAACCAGCTGGTGTTGGTAAGGAAAGAATAAGAATTTTTCAAGCTGGCTTTGCTAGCTACTGAAGCCAGCAGAGCATGAAAGTCTACCCTAAAGCACAAGTGTCAATATAAAACCTCTCTAATTTAAACACTAAGTTGTCATATATTTGTTTGTTGTATGAATGGAAGCACAATGTTCTTCCATTAACTACAGAGAGAACAGAAACAACCATGCTCAACACAAAGATCCTGCCAATATTAGACTACAAAAGGAATGGGCTGTGACACAGGCTGTGGATTGTGCTGGTCCACAAACAGCAACAACAAATAATTTATGTGCTGCAGGAAGATCTATCCTTTCTGGTCTCAGTCTTAACCATTTTTTGAAGTTTCCCCCCTCCCTCACTTTTGTTAACTTCTTGGAGTGTCTGATGATACCCATAGGTAAGGCCATCCCTATGAGACAGGGGCTGTGTTCGGCCAGAAAACTGAGAGGAACTACAGTGAAGAGCTGAATGGATAAAAAGAGATTTTCCTTCAGCCTGAGTTTGTTCAGTAGTACTCACCACCGTAAAATCCATGAAGATACGCAGACTTACCAAAAAATACATATATTTTAATTGATTAGATTTAGGCCAAAGTTTATTAAACTCATTGTCCTAAAACTCCAGTGTAGAATTCTGCAAAAACAGTATCAAATTTTGAGAATTTACCAGGTTGTGTTTTTAAATTCTGTTCAAGCTTATTTTCTCTTTCTTCTTCCAGGAGAGTGACACAGAATTACAGGGTGCAGGAACTATGAACGAGCAATAAAATTCAGGAAGAAAACAAATAATAACATTATATAAACAATACATAAATAGGAAACTATAAAGAGACTATAAAAGAAAATATAGTTGGCTGCATTGGATAGCAATGTCACATTACTCTGACACAGTGAGCCAGACCAGCACTTCACTTCCTCAGCAGTTTCAAGTATACAGCAAACTCAACCCAATGAATGCTATTTGTGGAGATTGCCATGGATTCCTCTCTTTGCCTTATTAAGGCCATTGATACCTGTGTCATCCTTGCTCAAGATTTCCACACAGATCCTCTTCTGAGAGGTAAAATATGACCAAGTCTGGAGAGAAAGGGAACGTTCACAATCAAACTGGGAAGGTTTTGCTGGTCAGGAAAACCATTTACCTCTGCTTTTGGAAACTATTTAATCTATAGATCAGAAAGTGGCTCTCCAGCTTTAGTTTTGCCACAGGAAAGACCATTTTGCAGCAGGTGCTCTGAGGACCTTGCTCAATCCCATGTATCCCTCTGGCAAGAGGTGTCTTGCATTCCCAAGACATTTACATTAAATCACCATGGGAGGATTTCTACTCAGCCTAAACTAGTCCATATGCTCACAATTTACATAGGATGACAGAAACTGAAATGAGGCTTATTGTATTTGTTGTTTGATTGGGCTTTTTTAAGTGAATCACCTAAGAGATTTTGGCATCACAGTTCTCTCTCCTGCTCTACAGATAACTGTTCCAGATGTTAAGGGAACTGGAGCTCAGAGGTGTCACAGATGAATTAGCATCAATAAATTCAAGGCCTTTAAAAAGGCTTGAAAAAAACCAGGTAGTTCAGCACAGTGATGTTTTTTTGGTATGACAAGTTACCTCACTGCTGCCAAGCCACAAGATGATGAACTAGTCTGGCTCCTTTTGGGGCGTGTGTTATCTACCAATATGAATCTTCTTGGCATGTTTCAAACATTATGGTAATCATTTACCTTCTTTGTTTAACTCTCCTCTGTAAATTACTATACAGCTGCACACTCTATCACACAGAGGAACTTCAGAAGAACGAACATTTTATGTACCAGGACTAACGTCCAACTCCTCACATTAAGCCCGCTTCACCAACTCAAGCCTGTTTTCCACACAACACAAGCAACTGAAGTGGAACTTCCACTTGCATCTTTTCAACCTAAAAAGTCTAAAAATACCTGCCTGGCATGTGTTCAGTCAGCCATGGATAATGTTGTATCCCTTATCTAAAATGACTAAATATGCTTGTCAAGGAAAGGACCACCAAATTTTAACATCTAAAAAAAACCCCAAAAATTAAAAGAAAGAGAACTAAAAGGGAGGTTTCAGAGAAGTTGTAAGTAGCTTTGTATGTCACCAATTTTTCTCAGGTGTACCTTTGTACCATCCTCATACATACAACTACAGATTCATTTTATTATTTCAAAGTATACATTTATTTTTAGAATAGAATAGAATAGAATAGAATAAGCCAGGTTGGAAGAGACCTCCAAGATAATCCAGTCCAATTTATCAGCCAGCCCTATCCAATGGCACTAAGTGCTCCATCCAGTCTTTTCTTGAATACTTCTAGGGATGGCAACTCCACCACCTCCCTGGGCAGCCCATTCCAATGGGAAATCACCCTCTCTGTGAACTTCCTCCTAATATCCAGCCTGTACCTCCCCTGGCACAACTTAAGACTGTGTCCCCTTTTAATACATTTATGAAACTAACTTGAACTTAAAACTCAACTTTAATTCAGAAGTCTGATCACTATTGACTCTACATTATCTGTCCTTCTTTGTTCATACAGAAAATTATATTTCTACTCTTAATTAAACAGTTGAGAGAATAAGACATAACTGCAATAATTTAAAAAAAAAATTAAGACTTAAAAATAGAACCTAAGGACCTCTCCTACAAAAATATTGACTACTGACCCTGGATGCATTCCTGTATGATCTGGTACAGGTGATCCTGCTCTGCAGAGGATTGTACTAGATGATTTTTCGAGGTCCCTTCCAGCCGTGACTCTAAGTACATGATATTCTCCACATAAACTGTGCAAATTCACCTTTAGGCAAGGTTTTCCAGTCCTTTGACATCTGCAGTTTCTTGACAACTNCTTATAATGTTACAAAACTTTAGTTGGGGGTGGTTAGGGTTGGTTTTTTTTTTTTTTTTTTTTTTTTTAATCCAAGGGAAATGAGCGAGTCAGGGTAAGGCTGTGTTTTGTTAAATCAAAAGATTACAACTATGTTTTTTTAAAAAAAGCTACTATTTTTTCACTACAGCACACACTCCAGTGTATGTCAAATCTCACCCAATGCTTTACATAGTTCCAAGTTTTACAACATGCTATGAGAAAGTTAGCAAATTCTAATAATAATAATCAATCACTGTAAATATTTATCATCGCCTTTTAAAAAGGTCTAAGATGCCAACTGCTCCCATACACAAACTACAAAATGCAATTTTAATGCACCTTAAAATGCCTATTTCTTTTTTTTTCAGTTTTTCAACTGTAATATACAACTAACCTGTGGGAACATCGTCTGGCATTTCTATATTTTCATGACTATTTGTGGTAGTTTCATGATAAAAGTCTAGTTAAGAAGCTGCTACAACTAAGTGACTTGTAGAAAGAGTTATGCATACTACTGTCAGACTTGGACTCAACCTCAGATGATGATGGTTCAGTCAGCCTCACCCTATGCTTTTTAGAGGCTTTGCTAAGTCCTGTCATTTAGGGTCCATAGCACACCAACAGTCCCAGCTGCACACCTTTTAGGCAGGTTGAAAAGGCTCTGAATTTTAAAGTTTATTATTTTAAATTAGTAGTTGAAGAGGTTTCTTTAAGATTTTTTTTTTAAGTATCTCTTATTTTACAGTAATATTCAAATGTCAACTACCACTGGTAAGCAAAAATGAGACCCCAGTGTTTTTCTTGTCCTCTCTTAGCACTGTCCCACTTCCCTTCCAATCACAGCTCAAAAGTCCATCTCCTACAATCTTCTCAGAAGTTCAAAGTTCTCACAGTACATCTGAGCTCCTGGAGTGTTAGAGGCATCCTTTCTTCATTGGTGGGTTAATCTGGCGAAGTACTTCTGGAAAGTTCTGGTAAAGTCCTTTCCTAGAAATCCAGACAGCCAGGAGGGGAACTACTTCATCAGGACTTCCTAGATTTCAAGTCTTTTTCAGGACCTCCTCTTGCACAAACATCACTGACTGGACTTTTGCAACCACCTATACTGAAAAAGCAGGTTACAGAGCTATGCATGGCCATGACTGTGGGGTTTGTTACATCCCTCTGTCTGTTGTTTACTTTTGTTACAACAACAAAAACATAAACAAGGAAGAAAACCATACCTCCACAAGATTCATTTGAAGTATGAACCTAGAGCTATGATTCTCACCTCAAATACATAATTTAAAAATATCTCTGGATATTACAAACATGCTTTTATCTTTGTTTTTTTTTTTTTTTTTAAGGGTTAGGCTTTTTCAGCCTTTGACCTGTAACAGAAGTAAGGACCAGCCAGTAGGTACATTTATTCCTGTTATTCTGCAAAGACTTTGGACTGATTCATTCTCCTTCTGACTCACATAATTAACACAATAGAAGTAGGCTTTGAAAAACAGAACAAGCAATCATCTTGAAGTAACAGATGCTTTCTATCCATCTTTCCTTCTGTACAATAGTTAATCCATTTGAGAATGTTGTTCAACAGAAGAAAAAAAAAAGCCTTACACTTCTTTCTAGGGTAGCAGATAATAATCACAGATAGGTTGGTACTGGTTATACCTTTGGCAGAACAATACGGTTCAAGACTAACCTTAAATATAAAAGAAATTACCATCTGTGCTGACCAAATTGTTTTCCCATCCTTTTTTTTGCACTTGAGAAAGACCTAAAACTGTAGACTTACCCGTTTCTTTTGCAGAAGAAAGATCACTCAGGACTGGTGTAAGAATGAAAATTATCTGTTCTTATTAAAGCTTAACAGACAACTATTTCTATCCAGCAGGGGAAAATTAAAATCAAAAACCTGTTGAAGATATTTGAAAATGCTATCTTATCCTGCATTGTAGAAGATGTTTATGGTTGTATCTTACAGAAAAAGAATTCATTCTCCAGAGTCAAATAATTAATGGTATTTCTCCACGTATTTAGCTCCATCTTCCAGGTAATCAGCTATAAAAAAGAAGTCAATTAAATACTTACAAGAGAAAAAATATCTTCTAAAATTCCACGATTCTTAAGGCAGACAAAAAAAAAAAAGACATCAAAACATAATCATTTTCCATCATAGAATCATAGAATGGTTTAGGTTGGAAGAAACCTCAAAGATCATCCAGTTCCAACCCCCCACCATAGGCAGGGACACCTCCCACTAGATCAGGTCGCTCAAAACCTCATCCAGCCTGGCCTTGAACAAGTGCTAGCAACTAAATCATCATGGAAAGGACCCACAGTTTACAGCAGCCCTTCATTCAGGCTTTGATTCTGCATGTGTAAGAATGAACACATCCCATCTCGTTGCGTCCTCCTTTTATACAGTACTGCAAACAAAATCCAGTATTTATCAAACTAGATAGGAACAGAAAATACTGAGTTTTCTGGGTTTCATTGTTACCTGTACATAAGAAAAGATCATCAGTCTTTGGCTTGCAGACAGGACAATGATCTAGTCCAGTGGCAACAAAATTCTGATATCCAATCCCTAGGTAAAATCAGCTGGGCCTCCGTCTTGCCCTTCCTTATACTTTCAAACCTCTTTCTTGAAAATTCATAGCAGTCCAAAGGACTGAACACACAGACCAAATTACTCAATTCCTAAGTGCTAATATTATATTTGGTGTAATATGTGAATTTTAAATTAATCTGCTTATCAAAATTATCCTGATGGTCAGAATTAAGTACCTCTGCAGAACAGAAATGAGCCTGCCCTTATGTATTCACTCTGTGGTTTGAAGAGGACTGTAATGCTCTCCTTGCCAGTGCTGCATCCTTTACTTATTGCCATATTCTACCTAGCGAGAAGGTGGGCAGAAAAAGTAAATTAAAATAGTATTTAAAATTAGAAAATAGGAGATGCCTCTAAGGAAAAGAGCATATATGATAACAGTAATGTTGAATGGCATAGTAAAAACCTACATTTTTATTTTATGCCATTCAAACGTTGATAACTCTTAGACAAATAGGAGAAACTTTCTTTGGTGTTTTAAAACAATTTATCTGACAGTGGGAATTCTCTACCTTAAGGTACACCCTACCAGTTTCCCCTTCTTAAATGCTAGACAATCCTAAACCATTTCTTGATATCAAAAGTTGCTCAGGCTACACAATTGTGAAATAACTTATGGCTATTTAAAAATCATAGAACGGTCCAGGCCAGAAGGGACCCCTAGAGGTCATCTAGTCCAGCCCCGATGCAGTCAGCAGCAACATCTCCACTAGACCAGGTCACCCAGGGGCCTGTCAAGCTTCACCTTTAATGTCTCCAGGGAAAGAGCCTTAACCACCTCCTGTTCCAGTGCTCCACCACGATCATAGTAAACTTGTTCCTAACATCCTATCTAAATCTGCTCTTCTCAAGCTTAAACCCATTGTCCCTCATCCTGTCACTGCAGGTCTTTATAAACAGCTTCTCTCCATCCTTCCCATAGGCCCTCTTCAGGTACTGGCAGGCTGCTATTAGGTTCATTCAGAACAGACTTCTGAACTCCTAAACAAACATAAAACCATAAAAGGAAGCACTAAAACTCTTGACAAAGGCAGAATTTAAAGCATAGCCAAGGACAGTTCACACCCTGGCATTCTATTACCTTGAAAATCCAGATGGCATGTTTCCTTAAAGATCCATCAGTTAATTCAGAACCTCAGATTTCTTAAACAAAAGTATTTCAACCTGAAACGGTGCAAAGGGCTCTATCGTTCAACAAGGGTAAGTGCAGAGTCCTGCATCTGGGAAGGAATAGTAAACTGCACCAGTATGAGCTGGAAGGTGATCTTCTGGAAAGCAGCCCTGTGGAGAGGGACCTGGGAGTGCTGGTGGATAACAAGTTATCCATGGGACAGCAATGTGCCCTCATGGTGAAGAAGGCCAATAGGATCCTGGGGTGCATTAAGAGGAGTGTGTCCAGCAGATCAGGGGAGGTTCTCCTCCCTCTCTACTTTGCCTTGGTGAGACCTCACCTGAAATATTGTGTTCAGTTCTGGGCTCCACAGTTCAGGAGAGGAGGGATCTACTTGAAAGAGTCCAGCAGAGGGTTATGAAGATGATGAAGGGGCTGGAGCACTGCCCTGTGAAGCGAGGCTGGGGCTTTATGGTCTGGTGAAGAGAAGACTTAGAGGGGACCTAATCAATGCTTATAAATATTTGAGGGCTGGGGGTCAGTAGAGGGGAGATAGGCTCTTCTCAGTTGCACCCTGATAGGATAAGGGGCAATGAGTATAAACTATAGCACAGGAAGTAGCACCTCATCTTGAGGAGGAACTTCTTTACAGTAAGGATCATGGAGCACTGGAACAGGCTCCCCAAAGATGTTGTGGAGCCTCCTCCCCTTGAAATTTTCAAGATACATCTGGATGCATTCCTGTACTAGATTATGGCCCTGGCAGGGGGCTTGGACTCAGTGATCTCCAGAGGTCCCTTCCAACCCCTAACATCCTGTGATCCTGTGATTGTTTTTCACTCAGCTACATTGCTTCCATTATTATAATTGTTCTACTGTGTAGTAGTGAGTTTGCTATATATAAAGCATTTACCACCACATTTCACAGTCTTTCCACACACCTACCACCTACTTCTTAAATGTTTTAGTTTTTCATGTAATGGAAACCTGACAAAAAAAAACACCTACTTGTTAAAAACAAACAAAAAACATTAAGAGTTCACTGCTGTGTACATTGCTATTCTAGCTATTTCTAATAAATAATAAGGTCATAGACTCCCACCAAAGATCAAATCACTCAAATATGACTGATGTTCTTGTAGAAATCTGCAGACAGGTAAAACCGCATCTGGTTTTCATTCTGATGCTGCTGTCCAAATGCAGATTCCTGAACCATTCCATTAGTCCTTCCTGGGCTGCATCAAAAGAAGCATGGCCAGCAGATCAAGAGAGGTGATTCTGTCAGTCTGCTATGTTCTGGTGAGACATCACCTGGAGTACTGTGCCCAGCTCTGAAGTCCCCACCAAGACAAGGAAAGTCATGAGCCTGATAGAGCAGGTCCAGAGGAGGGCCACAAAAACAATCAGAGGGCTGGAGCACCTTTCCTACAAAGACAGGCTGAGACAGTTTGGACAAGTTAGCCTGGAAAAGAGAAAGCTCCAGGGAGACCTTAGATTAGCCTTCCAGTACCTGAAAGAGACCTACAGGAAGTCTGGAGAGGGACTGTTTAGAAGAGCTTGTAACAATATCATGCGGGGCAATGGTTTGAAACTAAATAAGGATAGATTTAGATGGGACATTAATAAGAAGTTCTTTACTGTGAAGGTTGTGGAACAGTGGAATAGGTTGCCCAGAGAAATGAAGGCAGCCTCATTCCTTGAGACACTCAAGGTCAGGACTGATAGGGCTCTGAGCAAACTGATCTAGTTGAGGATGTTCCTGCTTACTGTAGGGGGGTTGGACCAGATAACCTTTAAAGGTCTCTTCCAACCCAGTGTATTCTCTGATTCTATGACTTAAGCCCATCAGACCTCATGTGCACGCACACACACACACATATATATGCAAACATCTTGACTTGCAAACTCAATACTGATGAGGTCAGAAGGAAGCTTCATCTAACTACTAGTAGTTCAGAAGACTGAAGTGAAAAAAAAAGAATGGGAAATAACGTAAGCATGCCAGATTTTCACCCATTCTCAGGACTGGCATCAGGGCTCATTTTTACCTGTATCAAAAAAATATAATAATGAGACTCAAGCTTGCAATTAATTTCCTTGTTTCAACAAAACATAAACCCCAAAAGTTTCACTTGGTGGCAACTTACAACATGCAATGTTCTAGCAAAAACAGGGTTTAAATAAGTTTCTAGCAAGCACAGCTTCATTAAGGGTTGCCACAGCAACTTCTTGTTACGCTATACATTAAAGGAACAGAACCCAGCAAGGTTCCTAGGCAAGGAACTAGAGACATGTTATAGGAACTGATTGGCCAAGTTTTACAAGATAGTAACACAGGGTGCAGGAACGCTGAGTTACAGAAAACTAAAGAGAACCACTGACACAGAACTAAAATGAAGACAACAGTCTAAGAGATTGGAGATTCCTGGAATAAGTACTGCTGTGTATCCTTCTGTTACCATAAAAAAAAATACCTGGGGAAAGTGAAGGAGCACAATTAAGAGCTCATTCTGCTAGTAAAGGTGGGACGGTTGGCCTGTGGAACAAGACAGCCTTTCAGGCATGGGTCTCCACAATATGAGGATTTCATATGTACCTCACCCTTCACCATATACTAATATTCAAGAGACTTGGTTACATTATAACTGGATGGTGACCTGGGGCCTGGTCTCAAGTGTAGAATTTATCAGAGTAGACCATCTCTCGTGTCTAGGCGAGTGAGATTACACCACCAGCTGTTGAGCACGTACCAAGATAACCAATGTCACAACACATCGTGTTCTAGCAACGAGATTCTTAGACAGCAATTTTCGTTCAGCTACACATGTCAAGAACCAAATAGCTACTGATGGTAAGGCCCCAGATTAGCCCCTTACAACTACAGATGCTTGACAAGAGAGAGCAGTTGAGACTTACAATGTCTCATCCCAAAGCACACCAATGTTTTCCCACTGTCGGCTAGACCTTAAGCAAGCAACTCTGAAGTCAGCACATAACAGCCATGAAGGTCAAGATCCAATTAATGCCCTCAAGCCCCATGGAAGCTAGTTTCTCTGGCTCATCTCTGTACAGTCATGAAGTGGTCCTTATACTCTTATCGTGGTTTTCCTAGATCCTCAGAAACTGATGGCTGCGAGTCTATCAGCTCCAGGACCAGGATTAGCTTCGTACCAGCAGAGAGCCACCAGTCAGTCCATCAAACCCAGCTCCCAGTTCCCAGCGCGGCATCCGAACGCAAGCTGCGTACGCTACCTAACAGCAGCGGTGCCACCTTCAAGCCGGAGCTCCCGGCCGAAGCCTGAGCACATGCCTCGGCGAAAGGCACAGACGTATGAATGCGAGCAAGCCCACCAGAAGCCCCCGCAGCCCCTCTTCCCCGCCCCCTCACTTTTCCCGAAGCCCGCTCGCCGTACCACAGCCTCAAGCCACCCGGCAGAAACTACGTTAGCGGGAGCCGCGGGCCGGGCCGTGCGGCGCGGAACCGGAGGGGGGCGCAGC
>VWZI01011925.1:182721-293694 GCA_013396835.1 Psilopogon haemacephalus | reverse complement strand
CCGACGGGCAGCCCTGCCGATACACCACCTGCCCGGCTCTCCTCGCCGCCCCGCAGAGGAGGAGCGACGGGGCTGACGGCGAGGGAGGGCCCGTCCGCAACCGCTCACCTGCAAGGGGAAAGTGGCCGCCTTGTTGCCCACGTAGCCGCGGACGACATGGCTCTGGATGGAGAGCACCCGGCACTCGCGCTCCGACTCCATGACCGCACAAGCCGCCCGCGCCGGGCCGAGGTGGCGGCGCCGGCAGCAGGAGCGGGAGGCGGAGCGCGGAGAGCGTCACGCGCTCGCCCTCCCCTCCTGTCACACACACCCCCTCCCCCAGCGCGCGGGAGGCGGGGCGCGCGCCAGCCCGCCGCTCCGAAGCCGTCAGGCGCTGGGCGCGGACACCTAATGGCCGCCCGGAGCCTTCAGCGGCTGAGGGTGCCGGGGCAGCCGGCGCGGCTAGCTGCGGCGCCCGCTGGCGGCACCTGCCAATTGCCCCTCACCAGTGCCGCCCCTCACACACGCACATCCCCGGCTCTCGCTGCAGGTGTCGCCGCTGCTTCCGTCACGTGGCACGCGCCTCGGGCCCGCCTCTCCTCCAGTCGGCGGCGCGCCGGGAGCAGCTCCTGTCCCCGGCGTCCTCCGGTAGGAAGGAGCGGCCCCAGCGCCCGCAGCTGGCCAGTCTCAGCCCTTTGGCGAGACGGGTCCTGCGTCCCCTCCTCGCCCCTCCGCAGCGGGGAGGCTGTGCCCCTCACCTGGGTACCGGCCAGTCCACCCAGCCCTGCGGTGAGGCTCTCGCTGACACCTGCAGGGGTACCGCCCCGATGTCACTCACCGCTCCCCAGCACAGGCCTTCGATACCGCAGGCACCACAGCCACCTTGTGCGGGCGAGTGCTCCCATGTGCCAGCCCCCACGTACCGTCCCGAACGCCACATGGAGTACCTGCACATGGACCTCTTTCACCCGATCCTGCACGCCACATCCGCCACCATTGTGGCGCCATTGTGGCGCCTCTCTTGCCCTTGCCTACATAACGTGGCCAGGACGGCGTCAGTCACCCTGCGCTCCCACATTGCCCGCCCTGTGCTCTAACGACAATTGCTGTCCACGCTGCCTGGTGCTACAGTGTTAGCCACACCTGCCCCTCTGTACTGCGAAGCCAAGAGTTCACATCCCAAAGGCACTACCACTTCCCCGCCTCAGGTGCCCAGAAAGCCCTGTGGAGCCACAGACACCGCAGGCAGCCCCTAAGCTGCAGGTACCCTGACAGAGCACCACCCTCGCAGCTGGGTCTTCAAGTGGCTGCAATTTTATGTTATTGACATGCCTAAAGAAGTCCCTTCAGAGGGCTGCCAAAACGTAAAAGAAGATGTGTTGGCTGGCAAGTGCTGCAATACATCAAGACTCTGCTGAGATAGGATTTGATAATGTGTTTTTCGGAATTTCATCTTCCTCCGGCCATTTGTCATTGCTGACATCAGAGGTTCAGTCAAAGATCCCTTCACAAGAAGAAATCATGCCTGAAGCCTCTTGGTCTTCTCAGTGGACAGCTTTGAATTGATTCTTGAAATAGCGTGATTATTTCTCAGCAACTCGAAAGTGTGTTTTCCTCATCATAAGTAATCTGCTGGAAAATGAGGGAACATAGCATTCTCTTTTCTGTCATTACTCCAGGCACAAAACACAGGGCTTATTACTTACAGTTTCACCATCACCTATAAATGTAGGTATTTTCTTGATTCCTAGAAATGGGTGCATCTCCTTGGAGTATGGATAGGATCAAAACAATGAATGATCTGCACAATCTGCGTTGGGAGTGACCTGGACCTATGCTCCAGATCCTTCCTTCCTCCATTCCACCTCTCCCCACTTCCTCCCTCCCTGCCTTCCTCCCTTCTTTCTGTCTCATCTTCCTCCTCTACTTTGAACTCGTTGGCCCATTCGCTCTTGCCCTCTCTCCACCAGCACATCTTTCTCTGATCCAAATCAGGCAACATGATTGAGGTTGACATTTCCTGAACTCAGAGGAGGAAAAGACAAGGCTCCTTGCTTCGTTTTGCAGTGCTCAGTTCAGACTGACAGCTGCAGGTCAAATCTACTTTAAAGGAGACAAAACTCTGAAGAATTTGAAACATGAGCAAATCTTTACAGACCACAGAAAACAGCACACTGGGGTTTGCAGGGTTTTTTCCACCTCACAATGGCTTGCAGAACTGAATTACATTTAGGGCTGCTTTTCATAATTTAATCAAAATGCACATTCTTAAACATGAAAGCATTGTCTTGGACTAGATGATCTTTTGAGGTGCCTTTCAACCCCTAACATTCTGTGATTTAAAAAAAAAAAAAAACAAAAAACCCCAAACCAAACAGGGTTCCAAAAAATAAGATCTCATCCTCTTTTAACAGAAAGGCTGCCAAAAGTACAGATTGTCTTCTGCAAGACCTATGTCCAGACATGGCTCAAGTGCTCTAGATATTATTCTTTCCCTCTGCCCTTACTCCTTCTCTTACCTCCAAATGAACCTGCGACACAGAATTCCTCTGAAAACCCTCAAGCACTTGCAAATACATCAACCAAGAGTAAGGTCTGGCCTGGAAAAGGCTTGGCAACCACAGAGAAGTTCCCAGTCCTCATCCTAAGAGACAAGTACAGAATGCACACTGTTAAGGTAAGCGCCTACATGCAGTAAGGCATGTGCCACACCCACCTGCTGCTCCCACGATGTGCATCCACGGGGCACACAGTCTGTTCTGCCATACAGACCTGGACAGGATACACACTGCAGGCAGCTGGCATGAAGCCCACTTACACCCGTGCATTCAGCCTCAAGTCCAGCCACCGTGGTTTCATTTCCCCAGTTCAAGACAGGCAGGGATCTACGTGCGAAAGTCCAATGGATGGCTACGGGGATGATTAAGGGACTGGAGCACTGCCTCGTCTGGAAATGCTGAGAGACCTGGGGCTGTTTGGAGAGAAAATCTAATAACTGTCTATAAATATCTGAGGACTGGGTGTCAAGAAGGAGGGGACAGCCTCAGCTCACTTGTGCTCTGTGGTAGGACAAGGGGCAATGAATGTAAACTAAAGCACAGGGAGTTCCAGCTCAACATGAGGAAGAACTTTAAGGGTCACGGAGCACTGGAACAGGGTCTCCAGAGAGGTTGTGGAGTCTTCTTCTCCAGAGACATTCAAGACCTGTCTGGATGCATTCCTGTGTGACCCGTGCTGGATTATATGGTCCTGCTCTGGCAGCGGGGTTGAACTCAAAGATCTCCAGAGGTCCCTTCCAACCCCTAACGTCCTGTGATTGTGTGGTCTCATAGCAATTGCTGCATGCATCCCATGCTTTACAAGGGAGTGGGTACTGCATGTTATTTGGAACAGAAAGCATCTGTGTCCTTATTTTGCTGCTCTTGAAGCCTCGACAAACATGGTTCAACAACTTCTGCAGTGCTGTTATCCTGTGCTTTCCCATATATCTTGACACAATGAAGAAGAAAGTTTCTTTGGCCTTCCTCTAGCTTGGAGGGCAATTTAGGAATACAGATGTTGTCCTTTTCCCTGCTTTTCATCCCTTCCTCAGCAGTGGGGCTTAATGCTCCATTTGATGCATACATACTGGGATACATTCCTTTGGGAATGACTCAGAAAGAACTGTCTTGTTCCGCAGTAGTGTCAGGTGAGACTGGGCCTCTATTAGGACAGTTGTGCAGTTGAGGCCTTGAGCAACCTGTTCTAGTGGAAGGTGTCCCTGCCTATGGCAGGGGGTTGGAACTTTGGAATCTTTGAGGTCTCTTCCAACCTAAACCATTCTATGATTCTATGACATTACTGTTTATGTCTGCAGTGCCTGCACCACCTTCTTCTTTCACTTCCTGATAATGATACACTGTCCAAAGAAGATGGAAGGAATTGCTCTGGTATTTACACCTGCTCTTTCTAAAAACTGCCCAAGAACATCTGTTGTTGTCTCTAGAGCAGGTTTCTTCCCCGAAAAGGAAAGCACATTTCATATGTTAATGCCTGCCCTTAGGTTTTGTACAGCTGCTACTTCCTGCACCTTGTAGACCACACAGGCAAAGCAAGGAGTACGCTCTAGAAAGCCTCAAGTTGCAGAGCACAAATGATGCCAAACTCTTTGGTCACCTGAGCAAGCAAACTACAGAGTGGGTAGTGCTGCTGAGGTGCGTTGCAGAAAGGCAAAGAGTGTCCAGATGCTCTGCCTTCCTCTGCAGCTGCTGGGGGTGAAAGAGCATTTGTTATGGGGGAACACAATCTTGTTCTTTGAGTGAGCGGTAAGTCCTTTCTATGCAGGGTTGCTACCTTCTTCTTAATATACTTGAAAGGTCTCACAAAGGTAAGTACTCCTAGCAGTCTTGGTGCTAACCCCAGCAGAACATGAAAGTGTTTTTTCATGAGTTAAGAAGTAGAATCTGCATGCACAACCAAAAATAAGTAAGGAGGTGATTAAATACCATCAAGCCCCAACATGGGAACCTACATGCTTATACACTGAAAAAGTTCCTACAAAGCAAAGCAAAAGACCAGAAGACCAATCTTCTTCCTTTCCAGTAAGCAGATCATCTAAATGTGAGCACCTCTTTTCTGTGCAATGTTTTTTTGCAGACTTCATCCTATTTATCCTTTAAGAAGTCAGGCCCCTTCCTCATGAAATACAGGGTGTGTCAGAGAAAAAAGCAAAACTAGACTTCAACTCTATTGTCATTGTGCATTCTGCTGTGCTATTCAGTTTGGGAAAAAAAAAATAATAATACTACCAGGTACTCCTCCAAATTTGTGGGTCACTAAGACTATTCAAAGAGCAAATAACCATTTAATTTGTGGCCGAGGGCTTCACTTGGGGAAAAAAAAAAGACCAGATTATATCAAATATAGGCAAAAGAGAAGCTGTCCCAGCTTCCTGATACAGCTACTGCTGAAGTTCTACTGGGATGATACCTTCTCAAGCTCCTGACGTTGTCACTGGATGGTGTAGCAAGTTTTAGGATTTTTTTTTTTTTAAGGGATATTAGAAGGAAGTTCTTCACAGTGAAGGTGGTGAGGCACTGGAACAGGTTGCCCAGGGAGGTTGTGTCTGCTCCCTCCCTGGATGTGTTCAAGGCCAGGCTGGATGAGGTCTAGTGGTCTAGTGGGACACCTCCCACTAGATCAGCGACCTGATCTAGTGGGAGGTGTCCCTGCCTATGGTGGGGGGTTGGAACTGGATGATCTTTAAGGTCTCTTCCAACCTAAACCATTCTATGATTCTATGATAGACCTGCTTGAGAGAGTCCAGTGCAGAACCACAACGATGATTAAGGGAGTAAAACGTCTCTCTTACAAGGAAAGACTGAGGGAGCTGGGGCTCTTTAGCTTGGAGAAGAGGAGACTGAGAGGTGACCACATCAGTGTTTATAAATATGTAAAGGGTGAGCGCCAAGGGCATGGAGCCAGGCTCTGCTTGGTGATGCCCAATGACAAGACAAGGGGCAATGGGTGGAAGCTGAGGCATAGGAAATTTCATGGTAACATGAGGAGGAAGTTTCCTGTGAGAGTTACAGAACAGTGGAACAGGCTGCCCAGTGGGGTTGTAGAATCTCCTTCCCTAGAGACACTCAAAACCTGCCTGGAGGTTTTCCTGTGTGATCTGGTATAGATGATCCTGCTCTGCAGGGGGATTGGACTGCATGATCTTTTGAGGTCCCTTCCAGCCCCTGACACTCTGTGATTCTTCCACAAATGTTCTTTGTTCTTTCTATGCTCCTTCTTTCTACAACTCCCCTCAATCTTTCTCACTTTTCCCCCAGCTGTCTGCTCAGACTGTCAGTGCACCAAAAAGCAGTACACTGTGGCAAACCTGAGGCAGTGACACACATGACTGTTGGCCAGCCTACAGTCCAGGAAGATGCACATCTTTAACTACCTTCTTTGCTGCAGAAGTGACTAACATCTTTATGGGCCATTTCTTACACAGGCTGCTGATTTCCTAGGTCTGTTGTTGTCCTTTGGAATTTCAGCTCACTATACATGAAGAAATTGTAGGATTACAACAAATAACAAGCTTAACATGTGTCAGGAGTGTCACAATATTGCAGTAAAGGCAATCACCTTTTGGACTGCATAAACAGTAATACAGTCCACATGATATGTGAAGGAATTCTTGCAGCATATTCAGTACTGATGGGGTCTTTGGTGAAGCATTGCCAAATTTTTGGAAGGGCATTTCATGAGTGAAAAATTTAAGAGGCTGCAAGAAAGGAAGTAGTAACCCAGGAGGAAGTGTTTTCTCCTTCTTACTGAAAGCTCAACTCTAATAATGGCTGGGGAGGGACTATTCACGAGGTCTTGTAATGACAGGACGAGGGGTAATGGGTTTAAACTGGAAAAGGAGACAGTTAAACTGGATGTTAGGAGGAAGTTCTTTCCAGTGAGGGTGGTGAGACACTGGCACAGGTTGCCCAGGGAGGTTGTGGCTGCTCCCTCCCTGGAGGTGTTCAAGGCCAGGTTGGGTGAGGCCTTGAGTGATCTATTCTAGTGGGAGGTGTCCCTGCCTATGGCANTTACTTCCATTATGCAAAGGATTATGAAAAGCACAGGGAGAGATTATTTTGTAAGGTTTTATCTTCAGTTTGTTTGTTTGCTTTGCATAGCTAGGAGAAGAAATAAGTTTATAAATATCGATAGCTAAATATATTTAAGTTTGTACTGGAATGGGAGAACAGCAAGTGTTAACTACCAGATTTTCTACATAAGCATACCATAAAAGATCTGGGACTCCCAAGAGTACACTGAGCTTGATAAAAGATGAATAGAGAAATGGTCTTAAATAAGATTTTTTTTTAAATTGTACATGGTTCCTCTAAATTGTCATACTCATTGACAGAAAATAACCTCTGATAGATGATCAGAGGGCTGGAGCACCTCTGCTATGAGCACAGGCTGAGAGAGTTGGGGCTTTTCAGCCTGGAGAAGAGAAGGCTTTGATGAGACCTTATAGCAGCCTACTAGTATCTGAAGGGGGCCTACAGGAGAGCAGGGGAAGGACTATTCACAAGGTCTTGTAATGACAGGATGAGGAGTAATGGGTTTAAACTGGCAAAAAAGAGATTTAGGATATTAGGAGGAAGTTCTTTACAGTGAGGGTGGCGAGACACTGGAACGGGTTGCCCAGGGAGGTTGTGGCTGCTCCTCCCTGGAGGGATTCAAGCTGGAAGAGCTTGAGCGACCTGTTGTAGTGGGAGGTGTCCCTGCCTATGGCAGGGGGTTGGAACTGGATGATCTTTGAGGTCCCTTCCAACCTACACCATTCTATGATTCTATGATTCTATAAAAATAGCCTTTCCTTTTCTCAACAAGTCTTGAAGATGGCAGAACTGGACCAGTGAAGAGTAATAATTGTGGCCTCCATAATGAGCAGATCATCTATATTTAAGATACTGATTTTTTACTGGTCAGTTGAATGTTTGCTAAGACATTGTAAAGTATCAGTTTGTGATTATAACAATACAAATAAAGCATCATTTGATGTAGGAGGGGAGGTGTTATTCTTGTTTCAGACCAAGTTTTCACTTGGCCCGTATTAAAATGATTACCTTTGTCAGGGATTGTCAATAACAGCAGAGAATGGGCCATTTTCTCAGCAAAAGAAAACAATTTACTGAAAACCGACCTTGCCATCAAAGCTGTTCTGTATGGGGGAATTAGAAGGGCCATTCTAAACCGTTGGACAGGCAAGTGGGGCTGCTGTCTTTGTTACAAAAGGGGCAGTCAGTGCTGTTTCTCCAAAACCTAGCTTAAAGCAGAATGGCAAACCAGCAGGTTTGACTTGCTCTTGGTTTTGGTGAAAAACAGCCTGCAAAGCAATGGCTGGATTTGAATCCATGTTGACTCCACTAGCAATAATAATGCAGAGAATGGTACTCGTAGAAGCAGAATCGAGAGATACAGTCCTCATAACAGGCAGTAAATAATGAAAATGGTACATTTAAGTCTGCTCTCCAGATCCAGTCATGGAAATTGCTGGATGCTCCCTCTTCTTAGGGCCTTTAAAACTTGCAGATCAAGAGCCTGTGTAATCTTTCCCACACCTCAGAGTAGCCTGGCATTACAGCTACGTAGGAAAAAAAAGGAGGTAATTTTAGATATTAAAAGTACTCAATGGCTTGAAGTCCAGATGGAGAGCAGTGACAAGTGGTGTCTCTCAGGAGTCTCTACTGGGACCTGTGCTGTTTGATGGTTTGGTCAGTGGTTTAGACAGTGGGATCCAGTGCATCATCAGCAGGTTTGCAGGTGACACCAAGCTGAATGGTGCTGTTAATATGCCAGAGGGATGAGATGCCATCCAGAGGGACCTGGCCAGGCTGGAGAGGTGGGCACAGGTGAACCTCAAGAGCAAGTGCAGTGCCTTGTACCTGGGCAGGTACAGTCCTCAATATCAACACAAACTGGGGGATAAGGTGACAGAAGGCAACCCTGTGGAAAAGGACTTGGGGATGTTGGTGGTCGAGAAGCTGGAAATGAGCAGTGTGAGCTTGCAGCCCAGAAGACAAATCACATCCTGGGCTGCATCCAAAGAAGCATGAACAGCAGATCCAGAGAGGTGATTCTGACACTTTGCTCTGCTCTAGTGAGACCTCACCTGGGGGACTGTGTCCAGGTCTGAAGTCCTCAATATAGGAAGAACATGGACCTGATGGAGTGGGTCCAGAGTAGGGCCATGAAAATGATTAGGGGGTTGGAACACCTCTGCCATGAAGACAGGCTGAGGGAGCTGGGGTTTGTTCAGCCTGGAGAGGAGGCTCCAGGGAAACCTAATAGTGACCTTTCAATATACGAAGGGAGTCTACATGGTTACAAAAGCCTGTAGGATGAGGGGCAGTGGCTTCAAACTAGAAAAGAACAGATTTAGATTGGATGTTAGGAACAAATTTGTTAGTTTGAGGGTAGTGAAACACTGGAAGAGGTTGCCCAGGGAGGTGGTTGAGGTGCCATCCCTGGAGATATTGAAGGTGTGGCTCAACAGGGCTCTGGGCAACTTGATCTAGTTGAGGATGTCCATGCTGACTGCAGAAGGGCTTGGAATAGATGACCTTTGGAAGTCCCTTCCAAACCAGACCATTCTACGATTCTAAGATTCAATGATTCTACAACAGGATTAGAAAAATGGGAGTGGGCTATCTATTCTCTTACAGCTCTGCTCAAACTTGTTTTCTGACCCCAAGCTGCCAAAGCTCCACATATTCTGTGCATGTTTGCAAAACGAGGCCTCAGGAAGGAGATCTTGCCTCCAAATGTCAGGCCCAGTCTGCAAGCCCTCACATGAATCACTTTATTGAAGTAAATGCAACTGCTGCTATGGAAATCATGCGAGGGGCCAGGTGTCAAGCTGAGAGACAGGCCAGTGGTAAAGAGTTCTCTTTAAAATGCTGTTTCACTGTCACAAGTTGCCACAGCTGAGCAGCACCCCATAGCATGACCTCCCCAGAAAGCTGAAACTACTCTTTGTAAAACAGTGCAAACCCCCTCTGTTGTGAAATTCTAAGCCAAAACACCACTTGTATTGGGAGAGCTCCCAGTAACTGCACGCAGATGTTTTGTTTGGGGCTGAGGTTGGCACATTTTAGTTCCAGTGTCTGTTCAACACAAAGGTTAAGTTAATGAAAAGGAAGCAGAAGACCTCATTTGGTTGGCTAAGGGAGCTGCAGTGCCTAGCTGTAGGAGTTTTGTCTTGAATGCTCATGCTTGTGTCTGTTGTGCTTCATATCTACTACCTGCTGTTTGGAAAAGGGTACTCATTATCAGGAGGTTAATCCCAGTCACCACTCTTGGTCCTTGAATTCGTCAGCATTAAAGAGGTAGCAGACAAAGTGCTCGTTCCTCTTTGCCGACGAATGTATTCCAAGCAGCAGATGAAATTCCTGCTCTGGCAGCAAAGAGGAAGGAGATGTAGTTAGTTACAGTGCAATACAGTACAATGTAGCATGGGGTCATGCTAACAACTTTGGAGAAATGCATACAAATGTTTTAATTTTGACTTTGCTTTACTTTTAAGGCCTTTTAGGGGAAAGAAGGAAGTTGCAGTGTTGATGTGAGTGAGGGTAGAGGCTCTTCAGAGGGACTTGGATAGGCTGGACCAATGGGCCAACATTAACGGGACGAGTTTCAGCAAGGCCAAATTCCAGGTCCTGCACTTGGGTCACAACAACCCCAAGCAATGCTACAGGACTGGGGCAGTGTGGCTGGAGAGCTGCCTGGCAGAAAGGGATCTGGGGGTTGTAATAGACAGGAGCTGAATATGAGCCACCAGAGTGACCAGGTAGCCAAAAACACCAATGGCATCCTGGCTTGGATTAAAAATAATGAGGCCAGCAGGGGTAGGGAGGTGATTGTCCTCTTGTACTTGGCTTTCTTGAGGCCACACCTAAAGTATTGTGTTCAGTTTTGGGCACTGCAATACAGGAGAAATGTGGAGGTGCTGGAGAGGATCCAGTGGAGGGCAATGAAGCTGGTGAAGGGCTGGGAGAATAAATCTTATGAGGAATGACTGAAGGAGCTGGGGATGCTTAGTTTGAAAAAGAGGAGGCTGAGAGGAGACCTCATTGCTGACTACAACTACCTGAAGGGACATTGTGGAGAGGCTGCTGCTGGTCTCTTCTCACAGGTAATGTGAGACAGAACAAAGGGGAATATCCCCAGGCTGAGAGTGGGTAGGTTTAGATTGGACATTAGGAAAAAGTTTTTCATGGAGTGGTCAGGCACTGGAATGAGCTGCCCAGGGAGGTGGTTGAGTCACCAATTCTGGATATGTTTACAGGTTATTTGGATGTGATGTTTAGGGATATGGTTTAAGGTGAATCTTGTAGAGTAGGGTTAGAGGTTGGATTTGGTGATCCTGAGGGTCTTTTCCAACCTGGGTGTTTCTGTGATTCTGTGAAATGTGAAGAGGGACTTGGGGTGCTGGTGGACAAAATGATCAATGTGAATGAACAGTGTGTCCCAGTGGCAAAGAAAGTCAACAGGATGTGAGTTGCATTAACAAGGGTATCACAAGCAGGATAAAGATGTCATTCTCCCACTCAGTGCTGGTCAGCCCACACCTTGAGCACTGTGCAGAGTTTTGGTGCCTGTTATACAAGAAGGATGCAGAGAGGCTGAAAAGGGTCCAGAGAAGGGCCACAAGATTGATCAGAGGACTGGCAGACCTGCTGTATGAAGGGAGGCTCAGAGAACTGGGTTTGTTCAGCCTTGAGAAGACAAGGCTTGGGGGGAGACCTCATAACCATGTACAAGTGCATAAAGGGCAGCTATGATGAGGAGGAAGACTCCCATTTAAGAATGAACTACATGGTAAAGACAAAGGGTAATGGGGAAAGTTACTACTGGGAAGATTCAGACTGGATGCCAGAAAAACTTCTTTTCACCATTTGAACTATTAGACATTGAAATAAACTCCCAATGGAGGTGGTGGATTGCCCTAAATCTGACAGTTTCAAGGGTGCTGAGTCACTTGAGCTAAAAAATTTTCTTACCCTGAAAGGTTGGACTAGATGATCCTTGAGGTCCCTTCCAACCTGGTACTCTATGACCCTACGAATCAGTGTTATTTCATTGCAACTGAAGTCATTTACCTGGACCTGAGCAAACACTGAAACATGGGTTTGATGGGTGGACCACCAGATGGATAAAGAACTGGCTTGATGGCCACACCCAAAGAGTGGCTGTCAATGGCTCCATGTGCAAATGGAGGCCAGTGACAAGCAGAGTCCCTCAGGGATCAGTCCTGGGACCAGTCTTGTTCAACATCTTTGTCAGGGACATGGACAGGGGCATTGAGTACACTCTCAGCAAGTTTGCTGATGACAGCAAGCTGTGTGGTACAGCAGACAGGCTGGAGGGCAGGGATGGCATTCAGAGGGACTTGGACAGGCTGGAGAGTTGGGCACAAGCCAACCTCATGAGCTTCAACAGGACCAAGTGCAAGGTCCTGCAGATGGGTCAAGGCAATCCCAAGCACAAATACAGGTTGGGCAGTGACTGGCTGGAGAGCAGCCTGGAGATTAGGGTCCTGGGGGTGCTGGTGGATAAGAAGCTCAACACGAGCCAGCAGTGTGCACTTGCAGCCCAGAAAGCCAACCAGATCCTGGGCTGCATCAGAAGTGTGGCCAGCAGGTCGAGGGAGGTGATTCTCTCCCTCTACTCTACCTGGAGTACTGCATGCAATTCTGGAGCCAATATTACAAGAGGGATGTGGACATGCTGGAGTGTGTCCTGAGAAGGGCCACAGGGATGATCAGAGGGCTGCAGCACCTCTGCTATGAGGACAGACTGAAAGAGCTGGGACTGTTCAGTCTGGAGAAGAGGAGGCTCCCAGGTGACCTTATTGTGGCCTTCCAGTATCTGAAGGGGGCCTACAGAAAAGCTGGGGAGGGACTTTTTAGGCTATCAGGTAGTGACAGGACTAAGGGGAATGGAGCAAAGCTGGAGGTGGGGAGATTCAGATTGGATGTGAGGAGGAAGTTCTTCAGCATGAGAGTAATGAGAGTTTGGAATGCCCAGGGAGGTGGCTGAGGCCCCATCCCTGGAGGTGTTTGCAGCCAGGCTGGCTGAGGCTCTGTCCAGCCTGATCTAGGGTAGGGTGTCCCTGGGCATGGCAGGAGAGTTGGAACTAGATGATCCTTGTGGCCCCTTCCAGCCCTGACTGATTCTATGATTCTAATATTGTTATTTTGCAGACGCTTCTGTACCCATTTAAAAATATTTAATCCTGAAAACTGTTTGATGCAGAATTCGGATGGGAGGTGCCAGGCTCGGTGCATTTGTTCTGTAAGACGTGGTAACAGCTGGAAAAGAGCAGGGCCTTTCCTGGCAGTGGAAATAAACCTCTCAGTCACGAACTGAATCTCTGAGCAGTTTGCCCTGTGCGTGCCTTACATCACATGCTGTCGTCTTGCAGTCATGAGTCACTTGCTTCGGCTCCCACCGCTCAGGGGTATCGGCTTGGCAAAGCTACGTCGCTGCACAGCTTATTCCCCGGGGAAATGTGCACACAAAGCAGTGGGAAGCCAGGCCACTGCTGCGCTCCAAACAGAACGGATTTGCATTTGAGTTCAAGCTGCAGGGAGAGCATGCTAAGTTGACTAATACCACATCTATTTCTAGTTCTGTTACCTGGGTAATGGCAATTTCATTTTGTTCTTTTCCTTCAACAAGATTTTCTGCTTTAAATTAACCTTGCAAAACCTGAATCGAATGCAGTCAGTTCAGAAACAAACTGCATTACTTTTTTTTTTTCAGTTCACATCGTTTCACTAATTAGCAAAACAGTGGTAACAGAGGACAGATTTCAGGAGTCTGAGAGATGTTTAATTCTATTCCAGGCTGGAAATTCCTTTCCCATTTGCCCTTGCTTTTGCCTGTGCTATTAGGGGACAGTTCTCCCCACTGTGGTAGCTTTTACTGTTGTGAATAGTAGCAACAGCTAATTCAGGTAGATCTGAAGGTCTCCTTGTTTTCCTTTCTTAGTACAGAAATATAATGGTAGGATAAAATTAGCAGACATTAGGGGGACCAGGATTTCACTCCAAACTTTCAAACTTCCATCAGGAGTTTGAGAGTGATCCTAGGTTTGCTATACTTAGCCTTTACTAGTACTTTGTTAGTTTAGCGTCCATGGTTATTAAAAATTAAAGTAAATAAATAAATAAATACATAAGGGAAAATCCTAAATACCACAGACACTCCTCCAGCAGAGCAATTTCATGCAAATAGCCAAGGTAAGAAAATTAAGAAGAAATTAATAATTAGCTTCCATTCTTGGGACATGAGTAAGAAACAATTATTTCCTGGAACTGAAGATAAACCCAGCTTAAGATCCTCTCAGAAGGAATTCCAAGGCAGCTTTCCAAAACTCTAGCAAAAGAAAGAGATAAAATGGGAATCTCAAACTACAGACTGTTAGAATAACATAACCAATACAATTGTGTGCAAGCCACAGAATCTGGATTCAGGCTTCTGGAAAGGGAGGGTCAGAAAACAGAACATTGCTGGACTCATTTCACTCTCTCACCTAAGTGAAAACAAATGGTTTCAGACAAGATTATTATAGTTAATTATTGTATAATAATAATTATTATTAGAGAATATTTCATATTCTCTAATTAGTTATCCAGGGACTGAAGGGAGAGGAAGAAACTTTTGACATAAAAATTGTCAACACCACATAACAAAAAACATCCTGCAAGATGGAGGTAGGTTTGCTAGCAAAGGTTTTCCTCCAGGACAACTAAATACTGCAATATTAAAAGAAGCTACACTGACACAGAAGAGAGGTGAAGACTGCGTGAGCTATATGGGCAAAGACCAAGATTTGTCATCTAGTCACAGCAGATACCTTGAGTACTGTGTCCAGTTCTGGGCCCCTCTGTTTAAGAAAGACGTTGAGGTGCTCAAATGTGTCCAGAGAAGGGCACTGAGGCTGGTGAATCAGCTGAAGCACAGCCTTATGAGGAGAGGCTGAGAGAGCTGGGGGTGTTCAGCCTGGAGAAGAGGAGGCTCTGGGGGACCTTATTGCTCTCTACAATTATCTAGAAGGAGGTTGGGTCCAGAAAGGGGTTGGTCTCTTCTCCCAGAGACCCAGTGACAGAACAAGAGAACACAGTCTCGAGCTGTGCCAGCGCAGGTTTAGGCTGCACGTTAGGAAGAAGTTCTACACTAAAAGAGTGGTTGGCAATGGAATAGGCTGCCCAGGGAGGTGGTGGAGTCACCATGCCTGTGACTCCAAGTGTTTAAAAAGAGACTGGATGTGACACTTGGTACCATGGTTTAGTTGATTAGGTAATGTTGGGTGATAGGTTGGACTTGATGATCTTGAAGGTCTTTTTCAACCTGGTTGATTCTGTGATTCTGTGATATGTGAGCTGCCTGTCATTACCAGCTGCGATGGTAGGGCTCCTTGGCAAATTAACATCATTGACCATGGCTGCTCAGAAATAATCAGCAAAAAAATTTGTATCATGTGCAAGCTCTAAACATGCCAGTGGTCAGCTGCAAATTCCCGTGCCTGGAATTGCAATACAACGTTTCCTAATCCTGGAATAACAGTGTTGGGATTTCACACAGACAGAATGTTAGGGGTTGGAAGTGACCTTGAAACATCATCTGGTCCAACCTCCCCTGCCAGAGCAGGGTCACCTGAAGCAGACTATCAACAGTCAGCTTTGTAGCCTGCAAAAATCATACAGGAATTTTCCTCCCCTCCTGCCACTCCTGAGTAGATTTCTAATCAGGAAAGAGCGAACCTTCTCCCTTCTCTGTCAGTCTGTTCGAAGGCAGTGCAGACCTCATGAATGATTCTCATTCTTCCTCTCAAAGGGATTAATGACAAGGAAAGACTTGAGGGCTTTCTTTTCAGAACCGAAATTACTCTGCAGAGACAAGTAGACATTATTGAATTATACAAGTGTTTACAGTTTCAGCCTTCCTTTTACAGCAGATGCCTCCCAGATGTTTACCATAGTGGCAAAGCCTACAAAAATGTGGGTTGAGACAGCAATGAGACCCGCTCCCTGCAGCTCAGTTCTCTGGAGATCCTAGCTCTTGGCACTTCCACGTTTTTCACAAATCTCTCTCAAAGGGGTAGGATTTAATCAGGGATTCCTTCCACATCCCCACTACTTTGTAAAAAGCAAGATTTTCTTCACCGAGAGCTATTTTAGTACTGTAATCTCCTCTGACGAGGACCACAGAGAAGGGTGCAGGCTGCAGCCTGACCAAGCCTTCATTACACTAAAGCTGCCAACAGCAGGAGGAAAATTCTAAGAAACCGTGTACCCAAAAGTCTTACTGGGCTTTGAGGAGAAGCCTGGCTATTTAATCGTTAAGAAGATCCTGAACTCTAGTTTCAGTCTTTTCCCATTCTAATTCGTTGTCTTCCCAAGCTCGTATGCATGTTTTTGTGCTGAGTGAGACACTGAAGATTGTGTTAGTACTGTTAATCTTCAAGGAAGGTGTGCCACAGAAACAGCAACAGCGAGGAATGCAAACAACAGACAGTTCCCAAGGCTGTGGGACTTGTTGCCCAGAGTCAAAACCACACGGTGAGCAGAATTTTAACCTCCCAGGGCTTTACTTTGGTTATGAAAGACAAACATCTGAATGAGAAATGTAAATAAGGAACACTTTAACCTAGGGATGTTCGACGTGGAGCCTTGTGAAATGCCTGTGCTGAAGACAATGGAGCTTTTTACTTTGCAGGAAAAAAAACAACTCTGATATTGGCTAGTTATCTGCTGGTGTGGAATCCAAAATACTGTGATGTTTCAGAAGAATGGGTACAAATTCTAAAGGTTTGTTGTGATGTTGCTGTAAGTGCTCTTCTCTGTCTTAAGTCCCCCAAATGAGTTAAAACAACTGAATGCAGGAAGGATTTTAAGCCTTTGCCTTAAAGCTCCTCTCAAAGAGGAAGGATCAAAATACTTCTTATGTAGGAAATAATTTCACAAATGCCTTCTTTAGCCTTTCTGTATAAATTTTTTTTTCTGGTGTGAGGTCAATATCTGTTATGATTATTAATAATCCGTTACGAAAGAGTAACAATATTTTAATTTAATATTAATTTTAAAATATTAATATTTTTAATATTGGGGAAATTCCCTGAGATTCTTCGGATGTTCGGTCAACAAGAAGCAATTACACAAAGGTTATTTATAAACACAGAATTAAAGAGTTTAAACAGTTAGAACTTGAAAAATAGGAACCTGGTAACAGGGAGAATTCTAACCATGCCTATGGAGCATATATGCACTGCAGCAATAGATGCAAAGTTTCCTGGTAGAGGAGGAGGAAAGCTTTGCCTTGCTGCTGGTGCGAACTGCAATGCAGGCTGCAAACTCGTGGCCGCCGTGAAAGAGCTGTGAATAGACCTCTGGTCCCAGTAGAAGGCAGCAGGAAAAGATGAACAACGTCTCTAAATCACCCCCTTAAATACACTATTTTGAAGGTGAAACTGGCACTAGCACCCATCGTTTTGGCCAATGAATTCAAAGTTCTGTGCCTAGGTGTCCACCCCGGCACTTGAGGGGCAGCACAAGATACCTGACTTGGTCATATGCCAAGTACTTAGCCTTCAGGGTTTTTTTGGGCCAAACCCTCCATTGTTCTGCTCACACCCATCAACCCCTGGACCTTGCTACAGGAGGAGGAGAGCAGGGGTTTGAACTAATTTGGCAGAAATTTATGCCCTACCAGGACAATATCAGGAAATCGATATGGAAGTGCTAAAACCTTAAGCCTACCTCTCAGAAATAAGGTAGGTAAAGCAGCTCTACAGAATGCAGCCAGGAACATCTCTTTTGAGAGCAAATTTCTGTAAAATAATGCCATCATCCAACACAACATTAACGCCAAACAAAATTCTAAACCCAGGTTTGGGAAGTTTCTTAAACCCTCTTTAAAAAAGACTTTCCAAAGAACTGAAGATTTTTCCTCTTCTAGATCTGACAAAAGACATAGAATAATAGAACCATAGAATGGTCTGAGTTGGAAGGGACTTAAGAAATGATCTCGTTTCAACCCCCTGCTGTGAGCAGAGACACCTCCTGCTAGACCAGGTTGCTCAAAGCCTCATCCAGCCTGATCTTAAAGACTTCCTGGGATGAGTTGTCCACGACTTCTCTGGGCAACCCATTCTTGCCCATCCTCTCACCACTCTCATAGTAAAGAAATTCTTCCTTATGTCCAATCTAAACCTACCATGCTCTACTCTAAAACCATTGCCCCTTGTCCTATCACCACAGGCCCTTATAAATAGTCCCTCTCCAACTTTCCTGTAGGCCCCCTTCATGCCAATGAAGGGCCTATATTAAGGAAACCACTATATAAAATAATGTTAAAAGTATTTAGACCCTCTCTTGGGTTTTATTTACAGCGATTCACTGTATTGCTTGCAACACATTGCAGTGATTTTTGCAGTTGCAATTTTTTTTCCTCCTCAACCTGGTCTCTATACATACAAAATGCTTGAGTTGTTGTTGTCCTACCACAGGGAATACATTTGTAATTAAAGAGAATTACTTCTTGTAATTTCATGGAGAAGAGGAAAAACAAACTTAATTATTTTTGAAGAGTCATAGAGTAGTCTGGGTTGGAGAAGGCCTTTAGAGGTCACGTAGCCCACCCTCTCTGCACTGAACAGTGACTTCTTTCACTTGACCAACTTGCTCAGATTCCCATTCAACTTGACCTTGACTGCTTCTAGGGATGTGGCTTCTACCACCTCTCTGGGCAACCTGTGATCTCATCACTCTCATTGCAAAATATTTCTTCTTATCCAGCCTGAATCTCGCCTCTTTTAGTTTAAAATCATGAATCTTGTCCTGTTTCAGCAGGCCCCGCTGGAAAGTCTGTCTTCATCTTTCTTATAAGCCCCCTTTAAGAACTGAAAGTTCACAACAAAGCCTCCCCATAGTCTTCTCCAGGGTGAACAACCCCAACTCTCTCACCTTACCCTCACATAGAAGGGATGTCTCAGCCTATTAATCATTTTTGTTCTCTTAGCTCTTTCTTCTCTTGCTGAGGACTCTAGGTCAGGTCTCACAAGAGCATGTTAGAGAGGTAGAATCACAATCACCTCTCTCAGTCTTCTGCATACACTTCTTTTAATGCAGCCCAGGCTGTGGTTGGCCTTTTGGGCTGTAAGCACACATTGCTGGCTCATGCCCATCTTTTTATCCACCAGTACCAACCTCCCGAGGCCCTCTTTCTCAGGGCTCTCAACCCCATCATCCCCCAGCCCATACTGATACTAGGAGTTGCTGTGACCAGTGTGCAGGCTTTGTTGAATCTCATGAGGTTCACCTGGACCCACTTTTTGAGCTTGTCCAGGTTCCTTCAGATGGCATCACATCTCCAGTGCATGTCAGTTGCACCATTCAGCTTGGTGTCATCTGCAGACTTGCTGATGGTTCGCTCCATCTCCCTGCATCTTTGATAAAAATCAAACAGTACTGATCTCAGTACAGATTCCTGAGTGACAGCAATTGTCACTGATCTCCATCTGGACATTGACCCATCAACCACTATCCCCTTGATCAGGATCACACAGGTTGGAAAAGAACTTTGAGATCATCAAGTCCAACCTATCACCCAACAGCACCTAATCAACTAAACCATGGCATCATGTGCCACTTCCAGTCTTTTTTTTAAACACTTCCAGGGATGGTGACTCCACCGCCACCCTGGGCAGCCCATTCCAATGCCAATCACTCTTTCTGTGAAGAACTTCTTCCTAACATCCAGCCTAAACCTGCCCTGGCACAGCTTGAGACTGCGTCCCCTCATTCTGTCACTAGATACAACTAATGCCTTGGAGAAGGCACTACATTTGTCTTCGATTTGCATGGTGGGAATATAATGTAAAACCTGCTTGTGTTACCTTGCAGACTGTCGTGCACAGACATTTTCTGCTTTCTTGGAAACAGCAGCCAGCACTGACCCTTAAAATGCCAATACAGGTCCCACCTGCTTTCATAGATCCCATGAAGAATCACCAGGGGCACTGAACCTGACGATGATCCTGTGTAGCACCTTCAGGGCAGGCACTACAAACTTTGCTGTGCAACACTCTGCACTCTGCCAAGAGTGAGTAAGATCCCACACAACGTGAAGATGGCATGAGGTACTCTACTGGCTTAACCTGACTGCCTCTACTAGAAGGGACAGGGAGTATTGCCCCCACCCTATGCACAGAGCAATCTTATTCTACACCATGCTGACATCATGCTCACTGCATGACAAAAATGGGGCTGGGGCTAATGGGACTTGAAGCATATTCTATAGCTTGTTGTGGGCTTTTTGCCTTTCCCCCTCCTGGCTTCCAAGCTGGGCTGTGTCCCTTTAGGTTTCTTTTTCTTTTGGCGGTTGCATGAAGTCCGAGGTCTATTGGTTTCCCTGTTGCATACTCTGCTATTTTATTTTCTTTTGTGCAATCTGCTATCCCTGCAATAGAGGAGCCAATCGTCCTTATCCTAACTATCATCCCTGCCTCCTGGGCTCTTTACCCTGCCATCTGTTTTTTTGTGGTTTTTTTTTTTTTTGGGGGGGGGGTGGGGTGGGGGGCTGAAGGGCTTATGAGAGCAGGCTGTTAACCCAGGACAGGTTACTCCAATGAGTTGTCACAGCTAAACTGATCTGCCTGATGTCACATACAACAAAAGCACAGGCAGCAGTTAACTGAATTGAGTATGCTATGACTGTGGTCTTCAAGGCATACCACCAAGCAGGAACTTAAATATGTCAATTATTTTAAACATACTAACAGTAGTGTCACGGTTAGAGGACTTTGTTCTGGAGGACTTTGTTCAGCACTGGTTAGACCACACCTTGAGTATTGTGTCCAGTTCTGGGCCCCTCAATTTAAGAAAGACATTGAGGTGCTTGCACAGCCCTATAAGGAGTGGCTGAGGCAGCTGGGGTTGTTCAGCCTGGAGAAGAGAGCTCAGGGGAGACCTTATTGCTCTCTACAACTACCTGAAAGGAAGTTGTAGCCAGGTGGGATTGGTCTCTTCTCCCAGGCAACCAGTGACAGAACAAGAAGACAGTCTCAAGCTGTGCCAGGGCAGGTTTAGGCTGGATGTCAGAAAGAAGTTCTTCACAGAAAGTGATTGGCATTGGAATGGGCTGCCCAGGGAGGCAGTGGAGTCACCATCCTTGGAGGTGTTTAAAAAGAGACTGGATGAGGCACTTAGTGCCATGGTTTACTTAATTAGAAGGTGTTTGGACTCGGTTATCTCAAAGATATTTTCCATCTTGGTTAATTCTGTGGTTCTGTGAAATCTGCTTTACCTGAGGACTTTTTTTACTAGTGCCACAGCTGTGGATAGGTCAATTCTTTTTAGTTTGAATAAAGTTTTTTTTGCATTTCTGAAAATTCTGTGCCTGTCAAGAAAACAGGAATAACCTTTTCTCATTGTGAGCACCCGAGGTGGAGATGCAGTACTCTGGGCAGGATTCTGCAAGTACCTAACTCCATATGGCTCACTGCTGCTAACTGAGCACCTTTCAGCCTGACCATCTCTTACCTACTTTGACACCTGCAGTCATACCTTTGAAGTACACACCTTTCCCCATTATCACTTCAATTACAATTACCAATTGTAATTTTCAAGGAACGAGGGTGTGCGATCTGCTTGCTTCTCCTGAGCAATATTCCAGCTGCTGGCATCTACTCTATGGCCCAGTTACAAGGTGTATGAACAGGTGCATCCCATCACAGCTCTACTCACTTCTGATGTGTCTGGGTCTTCCTCAGTTTTTGCTATTTATATAATAAAAACAAAGGAGAAAGAGCATACATACAAGAGCATACATACAATACAGTAGAAAGTGCACACATACAAGAACAGCTTTGTATGTTCAAGTGCCCCCCCTTGATTCTATCCTCCCATCTCCCACCCTGCAAATGTATACATTAACCCAAAATACAAGGTCCACAAAAAAAGATGGTTTATTAAACTATACTAAATGATATAATACTTAAGACACTGCATTTGTATCAAGAATGCTGTTGCAGAGGTACATAAAATGACACACAGATTATTTATTTTCTGCCTGTAATTAAGTCTAAACAGAGGAAATAAATGACAGCAAAGGTATTTCATGCTTCCCAAGTCATGTAGCATTGATAAATCATAAGAGATCTTGTGTACCAAATAATTCAAATATAATTTCTTTTTTTTTTTTCCTTGCTGAATTATTATTGTGCTTTTGGGTTCTCCTGAAACTATAAAGAATTATAAACTATTAGAGCTTGAGAAGTACAAAGTTCACCAGATTCAAAACAAAAATATGTAGAGAGTTGTTATAAAATATTGTCCTTTGAAAGGTATGCCACATTAACTCATAGCATGACTTGCAGCTGTAGAGTTGAAATTATATGATGAGAACACCGACGAAGCAACATCAAACAGATCAGACCCATTTTTCTCTGCTCTTTTCCTACTGACATGTCACCTCTTTTTCCAGTACCCCTCTGTCTGTGCAGTGGAAATCCCAGACACTACCTTCTCTTTTTTGTCTTCAGTGCTTACTGGAATTGCCGCTATCCAAGTATTTTGGGTAAGGCATTCAATTTAAACTATCAATGCCAATTCATCTTCATTGCCAGTGCTTAGGCTGTCCTGACTAACACTCCAGAGACCACTGAAGACCATACACACTACAGATGTGTATTTACAAAATGTTCCACCAGTTTCATGGCACAGATGGATTACTCACCAATCCCAACAAGCAATCACATCACTAAAATTTTAGATGAAAACCTGACTACCAATTCTGCCCTCTCCACCTAGCACTGTTGGTAAAACATCTGGACAAGCAACAGGTTCAATGGATCCACAAAACCCACTAAAAAGGATCCCGACAACCACTTAAATACATTTCCGTAATAAGTTATAGGTTTAAAAACTCAACCTAACCCAATCCCCAGTGTGTTCTGAGCCTGGATTTTTCTGTGCACACCAAATCTACCTACTGATTGTTTGCATCTATAATCTTTGGAGGAACGTGGAATCTTCATCCTAATGCATTAACAACCATGCACATACAAATGCCTTAATGCATACTCCACAAAAGACTTCTCACCCACAGTACAAGATAAAGAATACAACGTATAGAACAGTCTTTGTTAAATCCTACTTGCCGTCATCTTGTCCAAAAAAAAGCATTATGATAATGTACAATGAGATTATTTTTTTTAAGATAAATGAACAACAATTACTCAAACAGCAAGCACTGTTAATTTTACCAGATGTATTCTCCAGGTTTCTTTACTGATCAGTCAAACCAACACAAGGTAAACCAAAACCAAACTAAATGAGAAAATAGCATTATTAGTTTCTGGCAGTACTACAAACCACGGACTGTCACAAACTTAGTGCAAGAACTGGCACGGATTAGATTTTTTTGAGCAAACTGAGACCAGCCAGCAATCTACAAGTGTAAAAACATATTGAAGAAATCACAGTTGAGCTGTAAAAAAAGAGCTGTTTCAATCCAGTTGCTTACAGGGAGGGATCTGGCAGAGGACACTCAGCATCCAAAGTAACGTGGTAGTAATGACTGAAAGTAATAATGAAGCATGCAAATATGTTCTGTCACTAAATTTAACTTTGCTGCCTGAAGTGGCCAAATGTTTACCATTTCTCACAAACTAAGGAAATGAACCCTCTCTCTTACAAGACCACAAAAGTAACTGGTGGGAAGCTTCAGAAGTAGTTTTGCTTTGGCTCAAGGCTGTGCTTTGAAGCTGAGCTCTAACATAGAGAACTCCTGCAAAGCCTTTGCCTCATTCACAGAAGCAAAACTTCTAAAGAAGGATTTCTGATCTTCCAACCATATCAAAAAGGTTTTAATTTTCATCTGCTCTCCTCTTCCTCATAGTTCCTCCTCGGAACACATTAATGGTCTCTCAGAGAAGTACATCTCTTTCTTTACCAAAGTAGTAAACAAAAAACCCCAAACCATGCACAGTAGTAATAAAATATCCAAACAGAAACTTAACACCAGGAAATCTGCAGAAAATTCTTCTGGTTTTATATCAAAACTAAGGTGTCTGGGTTGTAAAGTTTTACCCTGTATTGAGAGGCATCAGAGCTTTTAGAGAGAGATGTGCACCCTAACCAAAGATGCACCACATGCATCTCACTTTATGACAATCAGAGGTTCATTCACAAAATGAGATCAGAGTTCTGGTACAATGTGGTGACACCAGCTGCTAAAGAAAGAAAATTAGGAGTCTCGTCAGACCTTCAGGAAAGACAGCAGTGGGGGTGAGGGGGGGAAGACATGGGAATATCAAAGACTTCTCCTGTGCAAGAGCATTACTTCAGTTACAGTAAAGAGAAGAACCCAGCTTACACCACAGGTGTAAGCCAGCTTTGGCACTTGTGTTACTGAAAATAATGTGGGGACTGTTCTCAACTAAGCAGGCAACCTGTGAAGGTTTATTTGCAACAGCGAGCACTTGAGCAGCTAGGCATTTCTTATCCCAGAGAAAGCTTACCTGCTATCTGTAAAGCTACCCAAGTCCAGCTGTTACTAAGCAGAGACATGAGGTAATTGTTATTTGCAGAAGAATTAACAGGATGCCAAGGGTAACGTGGGAAAAAGGATGGAATCAAATTGTAAAATACATCAACCAGTAGGTTTAAAATATACATTGTCTTCTTCCCTTTGAAACCCTGTCCAGTGAAAGACAGTTTAACAGCATGTAAGTGAAAGTTTTCTTAAACTGGCTCAAAGAAACCCCCTGAATTCACCAGAACAATCAATCCCTGAACATTCCTTCACTAAATGAACAGGTCTTTCAAGGACCACAGGAGGAAGGACCAAACTTTTGCAGACCAAACCTGAGTAGAGATTGAATTTTGTTTCTTTTCTGTGAATAGATAAAACAAGTACTGCAAGATACAGCTGAAGTGGTGTCAAGATAGCATTGTCCCAGGCCACAGTCAGAAATTTGTATATACAATTCATATTAACTTAAAAAAATAAGGAAGCTTAAAATACCTCCAGAGAACATTCTAGGTTAGCAAAACGTCCTGTACAAAAGTAGGCCACATCTGTTGTTTCAAAACAAGTCCATAGCAGTTGCTCTCTTCTTAGCTGTTACAGTAAATCGTTTCTTTATCTGAGGCTCTCCTGTTGGGGTACATCTGGGTGACTTCAGCACCCCATGACGAGGTTTCTGTTCAGGATTGAAAGCCACACGGGAGGGTCCTTCTGGGCTCACTAATATACTTTTGTCAGTCGTTTTAAATTCTGTTGAAAAGCAAGCAAGTAAATTAAAAGAAAGGCAGTCTCATGGAATGTCCACCAACTATGGAACTGTCCAACCCTGGAAGTCTGTGTTAGATCCTTAAGGCTGTTGTTAAAGATCAGAAACCTAAGACTTCAGGAAAAAATGTAGGGGTGGTGGTGAAGAACATCTCTTAGCAGAGACCCTTTGAGACTGGGGTCTGCTGCAATGCACAGAAAGTATATGAACCATTCCTCATGGTTTCATAGATCACCAAAGAATCTCAAAGAATTCTTCTAGCTATCCTGAAAAATACCATGCTTTTACAGGATCACAGAATGTCAGGGGTTGGAAAGGACCCAATAAGATCATCGAGTCCAACTCCTCTACAAGAGCAGAACCACACAGTCTAGCTCAGATCACAGAGGAATGCACTGAGACAGGCCTTGAAAGTCTTCAGAGACAGAGACTCCACAACCTTTCTGGGCAGCCTGTTCCAAGGGTCTGTGACCCTTACAGTAAAGAAGTTCCCCCTTGTGTTAAGGGTGGAACCTCCTGTGCTGCAGCTTAAATCCAGTGATGCTTGTCCTGTCACAGGGAAAAAGTGAGAAGAGCCTGTCCCCTCCCTCCTGACAGCCAGCTCTTAGATATTTATAAATATTTATTAAATCCCCTCTCAGTCTTCTCCAGACTAAAAAGCCCCAAGTCCCTGAGCCTCTCCTCATCAGGAGTGCTCCAGTCCCCAAATCATCCTTGTAGCTCTCTGGTGGACCCTGTCCAGCAGATCCCTGTCCTTCTTAAAATGGGGAGCCCAAAGCTGAATGCAGTATTCAAGACGAGGTCTCACCAGGGCAGAGAAGAGGGGTAGGAGAACCTCCCTTGAGGTTCTGGACACACTCCTCTTAATGTACCACAGGATCCCATTGGCCTTCTTGGCCATATTGCTGTCCCATGAATAACTTATCCACCAGCACTCCCAGGTCCCTCTCCACAGGGCTGTTCTCCACCCGATCACCTCCCAACCTGTACTGGTGCAGTTTATTATTCCTCCCCAGATACAGGATTCTGCACTTGTCCCTGTTGAACCTCATTTGGTTGCTCTGTGCCCAGCTCTCCAGTCTGTCCAGGTCTCACTAGATGGCTGCACAGCCTTCAGCTGTATCAGCCAAGCCTCCCAGTTTGGTGTCATCAGCAAACCTGCTCAGCAGACTCTGTCCCCTCATCAATGTCATTGATGAAGATGTTGAACACCACTGGACAGCACTGATCCCTGGGGGACTCCACTGGTTACAGCTCTCCAGCTGGACCTGGCACTACTGATCACGACTTTCTGAACTCTATCTTGTAACCAGTTCCTAATCTACCTCACTGTCTGCTCTTCCATCCCACACCTCCTGAGCTTGCTCACTAGGATGTCATGGGAGATGGTGTCAAAGGCCTTGCAAAGGTCTTGTTTAAAAACTGGTGATGAATAAGAAGTGGCTCTGTTCTGACTGTTAAACAGCACTGCTCTAGAGACTCTTGGCACCTTCTGCTGGCAAGCAAGCACTTTTGTTCTCTTAATGCACCTGTGTTACATTAACATGCATACATCAATCCTTACCATTCTCTGCTTGAACTTGGCCTACAGCACATCTCTGACAGTTAAAAAAGATTAAATGAATACATGGAATAAACTTCCATGTTGTGTAGCAAGACAGTTGTTTAACAGGGAAAACACTGCCTGCTTACACAGGTGAAGCAGGAGGGAACTGGCTTTTATCCACTCATTACCAATAATAAATCAGAGGAAAAAAAAAAAACAAACTTTACTGTTACACAGCCTGAGCTTATCAGCATAGCATCACTTTTTTTCCGGGGAAGCAGAATTCAGCTATGAAGACTAAGCTGCACATTTTCCTAAGAGGTGCTCTACTTTGCAGAGCATATGATGCACTGTTTTATATCTATAAGGTTCCACCTCCAAGTCAGTAATGGAATTGAGCAGGTCAGACTGTTGGGCCAAATGTCCTACATTTTACCATCCCCCCTGGACAGGAACTTGAGGATCATTTAGAAAATATACACAAATGTTGAGATAACAAAGGATCAAAATCATCCTGGTTTAGGGAGGTGAAGAGTAGAAGTGTGTATGAGTGCATACAGATTTCCCCTTCCTTGGCTACATGAGTGTGTGAAGACACATGGGTGTATCAGACTCACCAGCAGTTGTGTTCTTATTCAAGCCAAATGTGACTTTTTTGGAGCTGGGTGACTGCAGCTTGTTCAGCTGTAAAACACAAAGGAGACATGAAATAAATCAAGACCTCTGAGGCAATGCTACAAGTTCTTTTACATGCATCCCATCCAAATCAATGCAGAGCAGCTTAGTTCCCTTCATTTGAGAACTTTCTCAGTCCTCTAGCACACCCTGCTGAGACAGCACTGTTGTTTCAGCCAAAACCAAGCATACTCCATTTGCAGAGAAATCACATCCTCTCCCCAACATCACTATGTAACAACAAGAAGATATATGTGTATTAAATACACTGACCTCACTCAACTCAGGCCTCAAAAGTGTAAAGAGGGTTTTAAAAGATGTTGTATGTCAAAAATGTTTAGGAAACAAGGGCAGTATGCTGGAGGCCTCTACTGTTGCCAGCCTCCACAAATAAGAAATGGAGACTCAAAGTCCCTTAGCAAGCCTCAAAGTCAGGAGTTTAGGCTTTTGCTTTGTTGTGAAATGAGCAGGGTCAGAAGGGTGCCCTCTTGACAAGACGGCATTTTCAAAATAAGGAGGAAGTAAGAACAGATTTTAAAGATGCCTACAACTCATTTTCTGAAACTCTAGAGTCATGTGTGTCTTCTATAGCAACAACAACCTTGAGTGCTGTGTTCAGTTTTGGGCTACTCAATTTAAGAAAGACGGTGAGGTGCTTGAATGTGTCCAGAGAAGGGCAACAAGGCTGGTGTGGGGGCTGGAGTACAGCCCTGTGAGAAGTAGCTGAGGAAGCTGGGGGTGTTCAGCCTGGAGAAGAGGCTCAGGGGAGACCTTATTGCTCTCTGCAACTACTTGAAAGGAGGCTGTCGCCAGGTGGGGGTTGGTCTCTTCTCTCAGGCATCCAGTGACAGAACAAGAGGACACAGTCTCAAGCTGTGCCAGTGCAGGTTTAGGCTGGATGTTAGGAAGTTCTTCACAGAAAAAGTGATTGGCTGCCCAGGGTGGTGGTAGAGTCACCATCCCTGGAAATGTTTAAAAAAAAAAAAAACAAACTGATGTGGCACTTGATGTCATGGTTTAGTTGATTAGATGGTGCTGGGTGATAGGTTGGACTTGATGATCTTGAAGGTCTTTTCCAACCTGATTTCCAGTTTTATCTGTCCATGTTAGGAAACTGATGCAGAGTAGCAAAGACAGCATTAGTGAGGTTGCAGCCTCTGCTGGGGCAGGTAGCTTGGGAAGGGACCTGTGCCCAGACACACCTGCCACTTGTGAGATCACATTACCTGCACAGGTGGCCTGGTGGAGGAGATGGTACTTCTGGCTTTCCTGAAGAATAGTGGCTTTGGTAAAGTGGGTTTTTCAAATTTTACAAAATCATTTCCTGGCTTTACTTTCTTTTTCTTTAATGACGACAGAGCTCCACTGCTTTCCTGCAAAGAAAGAAAAGGAAAAAAAGTTGCTCTCAATATGAAAGCACTGTAGTTATCTACACCTAGTGCAGTCATCAGAGCTCAGAGCTTACCAGACATGCCTTCTGTAAATATTGCCACAGCTGAGAGAGAGAACTAGTTGGTACTCAAACTAATCATCCTGGCTAACCCTCAGGAGTTAATTTTGCAGTTAGCATGACTGGAAACAGGCATTTAAGGCAAGCTCTGCACAGAAACAGGAAGCTCATTGCAAAAGCAAAGAAGGAAGAACTTGTAATATGTTTGTCTGTCTCATCCAGGAGTGCAAACCTTCCTTATGGGTGTGAGTATGCAGCACAGCTGGGTTAGCTGTACGGCAGCCAAGTGCTGGGTTTTGGTGGTTTGTTTTTTTTCTTGCCCTTAAACAAAATATCTTCTGTGGTACCTCTGGGTACGTAAGATAGGCAATCAATGAACCAACCTAGCTTTAGGCCAAAATGAATACTGTGGAGAAAAAGAAGTGGAGTATAAAGTCTACCCATACTCTCAGAAATGCAGCTATTGTGCACTGCTACCAGTTTGTTGCCTCAGATGCATCCCCAGGATTGCCATTAAAAACAATTTCCTCCAGCACAAGGCACAACACCTGTACTGGCACTGCCACTCCAAAGCACCACTCCAAAGCTTTCTAACCTATTGTCTATGGGCTCCAGGTATCTGTGGACTACTGTTGAGGGGAAGTTCAGCCATGCTTCACATTGACCTACAGATGAAAAAGCCAAAATGCAGTTCACAGCCATGCTGTGGAACATGTCCAGAGCATATGGCCTCTCCCAATTTGAAAAACACTTCTGCTTCAAATAAAGTGAAAAAAGCATCAAGGCTGTTATCCTTCTGAATTCACAACTGTGAAATAATACTGAAAGTGTCTGGTTTTTTTGCTTTCTCCTCTTCCCTCTCAATATTTGGAGCTAATTCTCTGGAGGTGTGTGTTGCCTCTGAAAACATTATTTCTGGGCACAAGGCCAGGATTGCATAACAAAAATCAGGAAATAAAACATTTCTCAAGTAGTGAAAACAAAATTAGTCAAGGCTAACGCCCTCCACATTTGTGCAGTGTAGCTTTACCCTGCTCTTTTCTTTCTTATACCAATGTTCTCATTCTGCTCCTGACTCAGCTCCCAAGTTCCTCTCCTTGCCTCTGTCCTCCTGCTCCCACTCAACATGCACAAGTGCACACAGCTACCTGGACTGGTCAAGGAACGGCAAATGCTGCAGTCTACTTGGAATTACACCTGGGAAGGGTAGCATGCCAGCCCTTGCTGATACTGGTTAGCCAACTGACAGACAAGTGCTGGGGTCATGCTGCTGCCTTTCCCTCAGTAGTTATGCTGATTTGTGGCAACAACTAATTTCCAGGAATCTTGCAGGTACTTCGTTTAGAATCTACTGCAGGTCTTTTTTCCAGTTGGCCAGCTGCATCAAAGACTTACAAAGAGATGGGCTGGCATATTTTTGTTTTCTCAGGAACTAGGGTTTCATAAAGACAGATAAGGTATGTAAGAGGGAATATTTAGGCAACAGGAGACAAAGCCAACAGTGCCTACTTTGGAAGTCCTGTGGTGAGAAAAATGCAGTTTGCACACTGAGGAGATAAATGCTTTGGTTCTTTGTCTCAGTACTTTATCACCAGTAAACAGAAAACAGAATCATAGAATGGCCTAGGTTGGAAGGCACCTCAGAGATCATCTATTCCAACCTCCCCACCGTAAGCAGGGATGCCTCTCAACTAGACTTGGCTGCTCAAGGCCTCATCCGGCCTGGCCTTGAATATTCAGGGAGGAAGCATCCACAGCCTCCCTGAGCAGGCTGTTCCAGAGTCCCAGCACCCTTGTACTGAAGAATTTCTTCCTAAGATCCAGTCTAAACCTATTCTCCCCCAAGCTTCAAACCATTCCTTCTTGTCCTGTCTCTAGACACCCTTATGAAAAGTCTTGCTCCAGTCTTCCTGCAGGATCCCTTTGGGTATCGGAAAGCAGCTATAAGCCCCCTCTGGAGTCCTCTCTTTTCTTGGCTGAACAACTCCAGCTCCCTCAGACATACTGCAGAGGTGTTCCATCCCTTGGATCATCTTTGTGACCTTCCATCAAAGTTATTTTAATACCATTTAAACAACGTTTCAAAGGCATTTCTTCTCCCTTGAAGGAGGAAACGGCTACTTCAAGTTCATACATGAGGCTGCTCTGCTTAACTAATCATACAGATTTACACTTAAGTCATAGGTGAGCTGATAGGCTAGCAACATGCATTTTGTATGTTGACAGAGCAGTTTTATCTTCTGAATCTCATTTATGCTTTACAAATCCTCTTTCACCAAAGCCAGACTGTCAGCAAGACCTCCAAGAATACATACAGGAAATGAGCAGCTAAAAGAATTTCAGTGGCAGAAGAGTAAAGAACCCCTGCAGTGTCTCTCTTAGCCATGCTACCAAAAATACAGTGTAAAATGCTTCTTAACTCTGAAACTGCAGAGAAAAAACAATCCTATTCTACTTACTGTGTGGTGGTTTAGCAGTTACCTGCCCCCCTCCACCTTTGATATAAACCCAGCTAGGACTCAGAACAGCTGGAAGTTGGTAAATGAAGCTTTATATTTACAGCAATGCTCAATATACAAGCAGATATTTACAATTTATAACAATATATATTTACAGATATATACAGTGAAAAGGTAATACAGAAACACCACAGCCCTCCCAGAGACCAAAATCCCTAAGCAGAGTCTCTAACCACCTCTACCACCTTTCCCCCTTTCCCCAATCTCATCTCACCATCTGCTGATGCAGCAGATAGGTGGAGGTAGATTGGCCAGGGGTGTTAGCAGTATAAAAGAAGTTAGTGGAATTATTAAAAACCAGCTACAAAAGGGACCATGCAAGAAGCAGCCACAGCCCAGAGAGGTCTGAAACCGTCTCCCCTATTTATATTTGGGTTACAACTCTTAAAACAATTTTTTTTTTTCCTTTCTTAGTAAAGCTGTGAGTGGAGTAGCATCATCTGTTTTCCTCTCTCAGCCTATAGTCTAATTTTCTCACTCAAATCCTCCAATTAGTTCAAACCAGCACATGCTTCTTAACTCTCCAATTGCAGAGAAAAACCAATCCCATTCTACTTATTGCCAAGAAAAAAAGAGAGGTGAGGGGTGGAGGAGAAAAAACTAGGTTGCTTCCAAACAGCAAGACAATTTTTAAAAGAAGACTAGAATTAGACCTTCCTAGTGAAAAACCTAAGTACTGTCTTTGTAAGACACTGGATCACTCATAAAGGTAATCACAGAGTCCTTGATTAATCACTGAAGGTCACAGTATCATATTCTCTGTTCATTCTCTTCAAATACTTTCCTCACACTGCACTAGCAAAAGAAGCCACTTTTAGAACTGCTGTGGGGAATTTCAAAAGCAGCATATACAAATCTAAGTAGTAATCTAAGTATGCTAGTCTAGGCTGCTGAAAAAGGGACGCTCCACCTTTGCACTCTCACCCTTTGGCCAAAATATGCCCTCTGTAAACATGGTGCATGAGACTCAATGCAAAAGAATCATTAACAGAAGGCCCCCAAAAAACTTCATACTCATCCTAGTTTCATCTAGCTGAGTTCCTCCATCTGAATAGCTGGCACAAGCTTTAGTGTCATGGCACAGGAGGACATACACCATGTTGGTTGCTGTGGGTTTCTGGGGAACTGGGTTGTTTTTAGTGACAATGCATGATGACATCAGCATGCAGCCCACCCATGAAACCCACACTCAGAAAGCTAAAAGCAAATTTGAAAATGAGCCTGAACTTCATGAAGAAGGCAGAGAAAGGAATGAGATATACATACCCCCTTCCTGCTTTTCTTGCATGCAGTCTCCAGAACTCCATTGGCTTCAACTGAGTTTAGAGCATCTTTTACTTTTCTCTTTTTCAAGGCTGCTGCTTTTTGGCTGGAGACCTTCATCCCTTCCAAACCAACAAGTTTTGCCTTCAATTTTGCCTTTCTGGAAGGCACAGATTCAGAGTTTGCATCTCCTGACAGGGTCCCCAGCAAGCCTTCCTTGTTGGATTTCATGTTGGTTTGCTGCAAAAGGTTGTCTCTTTTCACTAGGACAGCCCCTGCTTTCTGATTCTTTTTCACAACCTTAGTAGTCACTGGTGTGACAGATGGGCTGACATCCTCTGCCTCACTGACATTAGCTGGTCCATTCTGACGTGCTGCTTTTACAGGAACATTTTGCACTTTTGTGTTCATTTTCTTCAGCCAACTCTTTTTACCCTCTTCTGTGTCAGTCTGACTGTGCTGCACAGAGGTGCTGTGATTTTCTCTGGTGTCAGCTGCTACAGTCATGGTCTTATTTGCCTCATTTACTAGCAATTTCTTTTTCTTCCTTTCCTTGTTATTTTCTGGCTCCTTTCCCTGGCTAAAATCATTAGACCCAGATGTTTCAGTTATTCCCTCCTCACAATTTCCATCAGCTGTTCCAGAATCAGCACTTGTGCTGTCCCTCTTCTTCCTTTTTTTTCTCTTCTTCTGGGGAACTGATGCACCCTTCTCACTTGACATCTCTTGTTCATCCTCTAAATCCACAGCAAAAAGAATAGGATGTAACACAGATGTGAAACACACAAGGACTTACAACAACTCAATTCTACTTCTTTTTCTCTCTATTTTTTACCCCCCTTTTCAACTAGGCATACCATTTCCCTGCTATCAGTCAGCATGAAAGTTTTACTGTCACAGCTGGTTAGGACATTGCATTCTTCCGATGCCTGGCCTAATTAATATTTTGCTGATCTTGCCTTGTCACAGCTAACAACTAAGCCATTCCTTGTGGTAACCCTATTTTGTGCAGCGATATCACTAGAAAATGTTGTTACTAACCACTTGTTAAGCCCATCAGAAAGGCAACTTGGGGGGGCTCAGTAATCTGGTGTGATATTTTTGGGGTATGATTTGGCCTGTGTTACGTCAATATAAGCTGTGATGCTAGAGATACTTCCATGTGGTTCTCAGCAACCCTCTTTGCTTTCCCAGAAACACACCCACATTCCTACATTCCAACAGTCATCCCATTTTAAGAAGTCTGACGTGTTGCTGTTTTCCTACAGTAAATGGAACTGCTCAATGGAGCAATGCAAACATCTGCTTCCACTTTGCTTTTGACTGAAATATTTTGAGATGATGCTTGCTTCAGAATTGGCAACAAAATTCCCACCACTTTCAGAGAGACCTTACTTTCGTATTTCACATCCTGAACAACAGGGTTGCCTTCTTCAGTGCCAGCCTGTAGCTAGTACTTTCCCAAATTACACAAGGGACTGCAAATTGCCTACCTTCCAAAGGCTGATCTGGCCTTACCTTTTACTTCTTCCAACTTCTTTTTCTCCCAGGGCTTGGCAGCTTTTTTCTTTCGCCTTCTCCTGCTAAATTCATCATCATCTTCATCTGTAGAAACATCTTCAGGAACATCTTGGGGAAAGATTCCTGTATAATAGGAAGGAAAAAGTCTCTGAAAACTAAGAGTTCTATTTCTACGAGCAGTTATGCTGTTCATATATGGCACAACTCCTGCAGAAAGAAAATCAATTCCTTGTTCCCCACTCAACCCAAAAGAAAATCACATGAGTGACTCCTACTGAAATAATAATCTTTCCTTTAAGGACAAAGTAACAAGGTTGCTCAAACTCTGAAGGGGTTTTGGTCATCTGACCAAAAACATGTAACATGTTTTAATGAGATTTAAAAAAAACCCAACACCTCCCCAAAACAGTATTATTGAAACACATAATTTGCAATACATACTGTACAGGAGCATTATGTATTCTTTAATGGAAAGAAACTACTGTCTCTGTATGTTGCTCAGGCCTTACCTTCTGCTAAGTCCTGGAACCTGGAGGTGAGGAGGAAAGGGAAAAAAGGAAAAATGAAACAGAATTACTGTTTTAGTATCAGTGTTAACACTGGCAATGTAGTGTTGCTGTACTTAAGGCTTTGTCAAAATAAAAACAACATATTTTGCACAGGAAGTTATGAAGAGCTCATTCCAGAAGAGATCTGCCTCTCAACCAAATAAAGGGAAGAATGGCAAAAAAACCTGATTTTACATTCTCCCAGATCTGTAACTTACATCACACAGTCTAATACCACTTCCTGCAGTACACCTCAGGTAGCTGCAGTTCACTAGCACCAACAAGGAACAGTAGCATAGGCATCAGGCACCTTAAGCACAATATCCAGAGCCGTAAGACAAGCCTGATCTTATGACATTATCAGCAGGGCAACGGTGGGGAGAAAGCAAAAGACAAGTTTAGGACAAGGTGGCACATGCAAGGTGTATTTCAATAGAACTCACTTTTTGACCAGCTTGTACAGACGCTTTCTGTTAAGGGAAGGTGTATTTTTCTTGCTTGCCAATTCAAAGAGTTTGTCAGCAACAGCCTTATAATCAAACTGTTGGAGGAAAGCAGGATACAGATTTTCTTAGTGAGTGCAACTCACATCATCAACACTTCAAGCAGCATACACACCATTTAATCAGTCTCTTCCTTTAAACCTAAAGTACTCCACCCCTGTTGAAATTTACACCCCCTTTACATATATATACTTTTACAGAGGGTTGCTTCATTAACAGAACAATTGATCTCAGAATCACTTTCTCAAAGGTTCCTAACCTTCTCAGTCAAGACAAAAGCCAACCAACTTCAAAACTCCCACAAAATCACAGAATTTAGAGGTTGGAAGGGACCTCCAGAGATTATTGAGTCCAGCCCTTCTGCCAAGGCAGGATCATCTAGGGTAGTCCACACAGCAATGCATGCAGGTGGGTTTTGAAAGTCTCCAGAGAAGGAGACTCCACAACTTCTCTGGGCAGCCTGTTTCAGTGCTCTGTCACTCTCACTGTAAAGAAGTTTCTCTTTGTGTTGAGGTGAAACCTTCTATGTTCCAGTCTTATTGCTGTTGACCCCCAAAAAGAGATTGGCCTCATCCACTTGAAACTCAGCCCTCAGGTATTTAATAAGATTGATACATTGATAAGATTGATACATTGATAAGATTGATACATTGATAAGATATCCTCTCAGTATTCTCATCTCCAGACTAAACAGCTTTAGTTTTCTCAGTCTCTTTTCATAGAGGAGATGCTCAAGTTCCCTAGTCACCCTCATGGCCCTCTGCTGGACTCTTTCCAGCAGGTTCCTTTCTTTCTTGCTATTTAGCTAAACATCAGATTTAAAATGTGTTGCGTCCTAATTCTTGCTTAAGAATCACAGAGGCATGTGTTTGATGGGTGGATCTGTCAAAACTGCTATACTGTACTGAAAATGGGTCTAAATTACAACACCTTGCCCTCTCACTTCTGGATCCCATCTTTCATTAGTTTTACTGTCAACGAAACTGAGGCTGATTGCTTCACCACCCACAGTGTCTTGGCTTTTACCATACATTTTTGAACTCTTGTAACAGGAAAGGAGAAGCACAAAATACAATGTATGGGAGAGGAATAAAGAATTCAAAATGTACATATAGATTTATTTCCTTATAAACCACTCACAAAGTACACATTACATCACTCCACAATGAAGCAGAAGATTAGTATTTTGTAACATGTTTATCCAGTTAACACCTTTAACTTCTGCACCTCTTGAAAGAAATGAGAAAAAAGAAAACAGAGGGAGTATGAGTAATAGAGCAAACAAGCCACAAACCTGAAGAACAGTCCCAATTCCATCATCGTCACCATCATCGTTTTCACAAACATCCTCTGTTTCTTCAGAGTTCTGTGCTGATTTTTTTGACAAACCTTTGTCTGCTATTACTAAAAAAAAACAAACCTGCTTGTTAATGTTCAGTTTGCAAAAACAGATAAAACACACTACCCTGACAGACAGAAGATCATGTGTGTTTTTTCACCATGTAATCTCATGGATCTTGGTTGATTTAACTACTAACTACTATATGCCACCACTGCACAATACATAACTGTAGTTTACTATATGCCATCACTGCACAATACATAACTGTAGTTTTAACTGGCTTCTTTTAACAAAATGCTTCTGTAAAAGAACACATCTGGACTGAAAACTTTTCTGCTGTTTTTATTTAATTAACTTTAATTTTCATTTAAAATTCCCAAAGCCTCGCCTTCAAAAATATGGACATCCAAGAGCCAAAAGCCAGAGTAGGTTATTATCTACCATTGATGCAAAAAATTGATCCTGTCTGGTTTTATAAAGACCACTGATATTTATGACATATTCTTTTAGAGTCACTTAGAGCATATCTGAAAGGAAGACAGGAAAGCACAATTGTCCTTACAACATTTGTGTGTTTCACTGGTTCAGAGCAAAAACCTACTTTTGAGAAAGGAATTTTAAAATTCTAGCAAGTGTTACCAAGGCTACTTGGAATTTCCTTCTTACCTTTGGTTTTAAGCACCTCTTCATTTTCTTGCTTGTCTTCTTCAGACACATCCTCCTCATCACTGTCACTACCCAGTTCTTTCATTAGGTCCTCGATGGCATAGGGAGACTGATCCACAATGACCTCAAAGATACCAGTGGCTATGGCATGCAGCATACATCGACTGTATTTCAAGAGAGCAGAGATGAGAAAGGTAGAAGCATACATACCCTCCTCCTTCACATTAAAAAAAAAAAAAGCAATGGAAATCTGAACAACACAGGGAAAGGTAGTAAGAAAGCAGAGGAGCATTTAGCTCTCCAGATGACAGAAGTGAACCTGTCACTTCCTAAAATGAAGTCCTTTAATCTAAAGAGCACCTTACCAATACTCCCTTCTTAAATTTCACTGTGATATAAATTACACTGCAACAACAAACTCTCTAGCCAGCTGAGCTGCTGTATGCATGTTTGAAAAAAATAACCAGACAAAACCAACCAATACAGGTTGATATGGCTCTTACATGATTTAGATAAATGACTGTGCACATCATTAGTAAAATATCCCGCTTTCTCTACATTCTGAAGTTATACTATGACTCTTCTTCAATCCATTTGGTACCATTTGCAGTGCTATATGCAGAATTTCTTAATTCTTAAAGAATATTTATCCTTCCATTAAACTTACTCTTTTGACTTGGCAGCAAACTTGCAGAAAGGTTCAATGAACTTGAGATTCTGGTCTGCTGTGAGCTGCAGGAATAGAAAGGAAAAGAAGTAATGAGGACAGTAAATATTGTATGTGTACACTCAAATTCCTTGAATATCTGGTGTAGGGGGACCTTCTTTAAGAAGATAAGACGAAAGCTTTCACCATACTATATAATTCTAACTCACAGAAGTATCCAGTGACTTCTTGTTACCACTACTACTGCTGATTTTCAGACAGTCTCTGAAAGCATTACAAAAATGGTGAGTGCTTTGCAGACATTAATCTGATGAGTATGGAAATACAAAGTTTCTTGTTTTAGACAAAGAAACATAAGGCAGAGAAAAGTTAAATAATTTTGTGGACTTTTAACCAAGAATGTCTGCTGTAGACATGAGTAAGATCCAGGTTTCTCTCAACTTGACTGCTTGGACCAAAACACTGTAGGCTACAGCAGTACTAAAGATAAAAATCCTTCCCTAAATTCAGTTTATGAGCATCAGCTGTGATTTCAAATAGCCTAGGGAGGTCGTGGATGCTCCCTTCCTGGAGGTGTTCAAGACCAGGCTGGATGAGGCCTTGAATGACATGTTCTAGTGAGAAGTGTCCCTGCATATGGTGGAGGGTTGGAACTGGATGACCTTCAAGGTCCCTTCCAACCTAAACCATTCTATGATTCCTGTGAGTGGCTCAGCCACAGTTCTGTGACTGTATTGCTGCAAAAATTATTTTGGGCTTCAAGTGCAAGCATTTGTCTTGCACCAGCATCCACGTGACACTCCACAATACAGAACCACAAAAGATGCAGGCAGGACTGCCTTCGGTATTGACTGCAAAGGACACAAATGGAAAATCGCACACAGCTTTGTCCACTGCAAGTAGATGTATCAGAATTCAGAAACAAGAGAAGGCAAATGAGCAGAAGGCTGAAAATCAGCTCTGGGCGGTGAGCAGCTCGCCCTAGTGGAGTAACAGGAGACAGACGCTTTGGAAGAAGTACAGCAGTGGCAGCTGCAGTAACAGCCTTTCAATTGCTGCAAAACTACATCGCTGTAACATCTACCAAAACTAAGGGCAACTAAACCAGCAATACACAGCAGAGAACGACAGACATCACCAGCAAAATAAACAACTGAATGTAGAGGAGAAATTGTGCTATGCAAAGGTTTGAAGCTGGCAATAAGCAAACACTAGTCAACTTTGAAAGCTCCGTTTCTTCCTCTATTTAGATGTTCCACAATCAACCAGGAGCAGGCTTTATGTCAGTTTTTTGCAAAATCAAAGACTGACAAACACATTCACAGAAGAGAAAAGATGTTAAGATCCCTTCTGTTAAATAAATTACTATGGTCTAACTTTCCAATCACTATTTGCAGCTGCACTTTGGAGCAATATACCATTAGTCAGGAACCTGAGATAAACAACTGTATTTTCAATGCCTACACTAAGGGGTGAACAGAAGTAGAAGCATAAACTGTAGTAAGTCACCTTCTTCATGCTTATTCAATGCTGCTGTTAAAACATACATACTCTAAAAAATCCTACAGCTAATGTTAGCTGGGAAGAAAATTCAACATTTTCTAACCTCCTTTGCACCAACTTTAGCCAATTCACTCAGATAGATATCGATGAAATGAAACTTCACACCAGTGGGAGCATTGCTGCCCGGGTCCATAATTTCTTTCATTAGTAGCTGCAGGAGTGGTTCAATTAGCCTGGAAAAAAAAAAAAAAAAAAAAAGAGAACAAAGAAGGGCAAGACATTATTTTTCAATCGTTCATGTTCTATTTGCTTTGAAAACAAACTCCAGCCATTCATAGTTTTAAAAGTTCTTTAAGATGGCTATGCAATGCTTGTATTGAAATTAATCCAGTGACCAATTTTCAACTAAAACAAATGCATCCACAGTCGGAACTCCTTACAGTCTACACGACTGGGTAGCATCAGACTATCCACTTAATGCAGTTTGCTGCAATGTAAAATCACTCTTTTAAAATTCACACCTTAATTTAGACTGAAATTTATTATGTCACACGATTGATGGCTAAGAGGAGGGATTTGAGCAGGCATGCTGAAGACATAGCTGTCACATTCATCTATCTTTGATTTGCAACACCTCACACCCTTCTCTTTTATCAAACAATTTCCATTTTGGTGCACATCCAAGGATTAAATTTAATACTGATCCTTCTCAAACTCATTTCAACTATGCAGTCTTTGCCTCTGTTCAATCATGTTCTCCACGTCCCTTGGAGCAGAACAATCACACTGAAAACCAGATCAAGAGCTAAACTAAGCACAAAACCCCTCATCATCCCAGCAGGTCAAGTCAGAAGTGACTGAGCTGTGCACAAGCAGAACTGTGGCTCTGTTCAGTTACTGACTTCTGTAGTACTAATGAGCACTGCTGGAGTGACATGGCTCAAACAGACACACTGTCACGGCTGCACCTAAGCAGCACTTGGTACTTAGGTTATCAAGCACTTAATTAAAAGACTTAGAGCTCTTCATCAGCTTAAACAGACACCACATTTCAAAGTGGCACAAAAGCTCTAGACACAGAAGGTGACTGCAATAACTTGTCACTTGATAACCGAGAAACACAAACAAAACCACTGATGTGGATTTTAGTTTGCAATTAAGGAGTTTTGTCTTAGCAAAAATCAAGTCACCATGATTAAACTCAGTAAAATAAAAAGAAGACAATAGCCAAACAGAAAAGTGGCTCAAGAAAAAAAACACAACAGCAAAAAAGCCCAATAAACCCCAAAACAAAAAAATCCCCCAAAAACCCCCCACCAAAAAACCCAACAGAAACCCCCAACCCCCACCTTTACTGCATTTTTTGTGACACAGGTTCCCTGACTAAAATCTCCACAGGTGATATTCCATTGATAGTTCTCCTAGCTGCATCAGTCGGATCCAGCAAACTCCATGAAAAATGTGGAGTCCTCAGATTACACAACTGCTTGGAATACCAAACAAGTTTCTATGTTCACCTTTTTCATAAACATACACATCAATTACTTCCTCAAACCTCTTTTTGTGAAACATGCATTAAATGGCCTAGGTGAAGAATGCAGGAGTGAATAAATTGCAGTGTGTATTTAACTTAACGAAGAGTACACCTTGCTTTGTGTCTTAACTATATATCCTAAGTGGTCTGGAGAAAAGTAAGCCTTAGCATTAAGATTATGTGACATCACTCTCTATGGAGAAAAAGAATCTATAAGATTAAAATATCTTTGATAAACATAAACTGGGCAAGTTGTTTACAACTCTGTCCCAAAATCTGCTTACCTTTCATCCCACTCATTTCTCTTCAGCACTTCAAAGGACTGCCTCAAAACCATACGCATTAGCTGCAAAGTACAAACTTTGTTACAGATGTTACTCAATAGAACAGATAAAGCAATTACTGTGACTGTAGGATAAATGGACTTCTTAGTAAGCCTCTTTGTAGCATAAAAGTGGGAAGCTATCTCCTATGATGATCTTCACAGACTTGTCTCCCATGTCTAGCAACAGGATACTGTGAAGCTCAAAAGACAGTAAAGTGTTTTCATATCTTGAGCACAGAACAATCTATGACCATTTCTACTATTCAGCTTTCCACTGCTCTATCGTCCTGATTTCTGGAGACAAGAATATGTCTCAGATAACAATAATAAAGAGAACTGAAACAGACATATGTAAAATAGCTACATTAAGCTGGCTCAAAGCCAGTTACTGAAACACCTGATTTTTGCTAACCTTGTGAAACAAAAACCTGCAGTGACTGTGTCTGCAACTAGCTTCTTTCAAAGAAGATTATGTGCTGCTGTTCTTTACAAAGATAGGTCTCTTAAGATTCTTCTCTCACTGAATCTACTATTTGTTTTAATAAGGTTCTCTTATACAAAGAGCTCAATGTACTACAGTGGATTTTTTCAGCAGTGCTAAGTTTGGGTTTGAGTGAGAACTGCTTTATAGAGAGTCATCAAAAGTCTTTGTAAAGTCTAATCTAATAAATGGTGTTGATGCAGTGTCCTCTGAGGCAGTATTTATGTTCCACATAAAAATCAATGAGAAACATCACTGCGTTATAAAGAAAGGCAAATAAGAAAGTACTTACAGCATGACACAAACTGTAATGGCTTTTAGATTTGAGATGGTGAGTAAGGGCCTTTAAAACAAGGATCTCTTGCATTGCACCAAGACAGTCAGTTGTCTTCTCTTACAATAGACACAAGTGCCTGTGCAGGCCAAGCAGCCTTCTAGCACACCACCACCACATGCTTTCTTGCAAAAAAAGATCTAAAGGGGAGTCAGCATTACCATATAGAACTTATCAAGACGCAGATTGTCTATCCCATTCCACTCACGGTTCACAGTTTGCCAGAATGTCTGAATGAACAGGTGTTCTGTAAAATAGTAAGAAAAAAAAGATATCTGCATGTCTGGCACAATGTTTTCTTTTACTAACCTGAAAGAATCTCAAAAAGTCACTTCAATGTGAAAAAAAGAATGTATTTCCTAAGGGATTTGCCTAGTGACAGGGACAGAGCTCCAGGAAGACACACTCCAAATGGGCACAGGGACAGACCAGTTACATCTCAGAACACAAGAAAAGGCACACAGCTACTTTAAAAGACAAGTGTAATTTCAAGGATGGCTTTGTATCTATTTTGCACTATATATACAAAAGTTAGAGCAAAAAAGTCCATGATACATTCATTTCTACCCATGCAAGATTTAGTGTTGACTGAGCACTCTATTTCAAGAGCATTTTAAATACTAGATTCTATGGCAGTGAACCCAAAACCCCTCCCACCCCGGCAAACACAGGTTGGGGGTAAAACAGGGAAGCTGGGATGAAGTGAGACAGAAAAGATACATCTGTGGATTGATGGATTCACCTGGGCCTTTCCCCCAAGCCACACGGCAGGCACAGACCCCATACGCTGGGGGCAGCTCTAGGCATATTTTAGGAATAGAACTGATGGTTCTCGGTTTCTGGCCACTTTTAGCTTTGGAAATGCTTGATGGTAATGTGTGACATAAAAATTAGCTGACTGAATTCAAACTGGTGAGCAGCAGAGTATGAGGCTCTTCTGTCTTGGGTTTTTACCCTCCACACATGTGTATTATAGGCAGCAGCAGTAGTTCAGGAGGATTTTCAGATAAAAAGAGACAAAAGAGGAATTGCCACATTGGCAAACAGCATTGTGAGTAATTGATATATATTCCTCAAGTCTCTGGGAACTACCTAACTTTTGTTAGTGGGGTAACATACTGCTTTTGGATTTATCTTTTTTCAAATACTGTTCTCAAAGCATTTGTAACCATTCCTATTATGAAGATAATTTCTCAACTGAATACAGAACCTTTTATAATCTTTGTAACTTTAGTGTGTGGGAGGCAGAGCCAAATTAATAAATAATTTATATTTTTATTAATTAGTCTTTTCACCCTTTACTTGTAACAGGTACCTAACAGCTCATTAAAAAAGGTTGTTTTTGAGTAAGAAATACATAGAACAACTAAGTCTATGCAGAATGGCAACGTAAGGGGACAAGTCTGCTTTGCCACCCACCCTGCAAAGTCTTACTGTTACCGCATTGGAGAAAAAAGTCTTCCCCACCACAACTGAAAACAAACTCCACCTCATGCTTTCCTTAATGCAATCACATGCACCAACTGGACAAAAAGCAAGAAACGAAAATCAAAGCAGCACCTCTGTCTGTCTTGTCTCTATTCTGACACTGTGACAGTGGCCTGAAAGTCGCCAAAGATGAAAGTACTTCACAAAGTATCAGCTAATTGAATAATACTTACGCGTCTCTGTGTTCTGGATCACGTGAATAAGCTGTGAGATATTGTTTACAAGTTCCTCCTGGAAGTAAATAGATAGTATAGTTTGTTTCAGAGTTTGGTCTCTTCACTGAACATGCAAACAACAAGAAATACAAATATCATGGAACATTCTTCATAATGAAAACTTTTTTTTTTTTTAACAGCTGCTTTAGTACTGTAGTTATCCTTCCACTTGGATTAGATCAGTTGTAAGAGAAGACTCATGGTTATCAAGCCATGTTAATTTCACCAGATCTCTGCAAAAGTCATCTTTTTGACAATAGAGGAAATTAAATTAGGAAGAGAGAAAAATCCTATGCATTTGAGTCAACAAGTGATGCAGAACTTTAGAGGCACTGTTTTCATACAGGTTAATTGTAGGTGGAGCTTTATCTGCTATGTGTGAGACATCCAATTTTCAAATCACTTGTCTGTTTCCATGAACAAAGTTTAAGTGAGGCTACTAAGATCCAGTACTCCAAAACAGTTATCTTTAGAAAGCAGGGACACAAACTGGCAGAAGTTGACAAAAGTCAGTAGTAGAAACAAAGATAGTAGTAGAGGAAGTGCTACCAAAGTAACAGAAGAAAAGTAACCATGAAACTTCTCGGCTAACTAAACCTTGCTCATACTTGGTAATTGCAATTAAGGGCCACCTGCTGTTACTGCTTTAGTTCCACCAAATAACAGAAGATATTTCAACTCCAGTTTTGGAAGGTTAACAGCTATACCTGCCATTCAGAGGGTGACTTCAATCATGATGCTATCTTTAAGCTTTGGTTCATGTAGTGAGAATCACTGAGTTATGGTCACCTCTCCTGTACATGCCACACACAGGCAGCAGGGGAAGAAATGAAAGGTGAGCAAAATTCACTACAGTAATTTTCACTATTCTAAACTAGTATGTTCCTATAGGGTACTTTAGAAGAGATCCACTTGAGCAAATATAAAATCAGTTAAGATACCTGTAGCAGAGGTTTATCCTGCATCCATACACAATAGAACAGACCTTTCCATATTTTTAGCAGTTCTTCCTGGCTGAAGCCACCTGCAGTACAAAAGAAGTCTGAATGAAAAAAAAAAAAACAAACAACAAACCCAAACTTCCACTAAAACATTTTCATGCAATTCCCTCTGTACCCTCCTTTCTTCCTTACTTTTGTTATATTTCCTTGGGTAAATATTGGTTTCTAGTATAAATAAGCACTAGGAAGTGGAAGTAAGCAAGTGGAAGACAACTTGTCACAGTTCAATGATTTCATGGCTGTAAGCTTCTACCTTGTACCAACTATTAAGATAAATAAAAATCACACATTTTAGAGGTAAGTACTACACGGAAAATAAAATTTCACTGTCAGCAAAAGTTGTTCAAGAACGTTCTAAAAACTGGATTACTCATGACATCAAATACATTTCTGGGAAATAACATTATAACAGTGTACTGTTACAAGATAGCTACAATAACCTAATACAGCCACTTTCAAACTATGGGATATTGAGCAATTTATAGTAAAAACAGGTTAAAAATGTAAGCATCATCAGCTGAAGTTTGCTCCAAAAAGGTCACTGCTACTTTTGAAACCTTTGCAGGGATCTGCCAAGCAAAAATTCTGAGACTTGGTAGTAGATCTAAACTGAGGATCTCCTCCTTGGACCAAGTCATCTGAAAGCAATTACAACTACTGCATCATTGGGGATAGAGCATATGCTCAACAAGTTTATTGATGATACAAAACTCGGGGGGTGTGGGTATCAAGCAGATGGGGCCAATCTCTTTTCAGTGGTCCACAGCAGTAAGGCAAGGAACAATGGGTACAAACTTGAACATAGAAAGCTTCACCTCAGCATGAGGAGAAACTTCTTTACAGTGAAGGGGATAGAGCATTGCAACAGGCTGCACAGGGAGTTGTGGAGTCTACTTCTGTGGAGACTTCCAAAACCTCCCTGGATGCATTCCTGTGTGGACTACCCTAGGAGATCCTACTTTTGGTAGGGGGGTGGTTGGAGTTGATCTCTGGAGGTCTCTTCCAACCTTGACATTTCTGATTCTGATTTAATTATCTGATTCTGATTCTCCACTCAGAAAAAAACCCTGTAAACATACTAGATAAATTATTCAGTTATATGTTGTTAAAAAGGACAAAGCAGAGCTGAGAAAAGGAAATATGCAAACTGTTACATAGGAAGCAATGTATGTAGTAATATTCTGCATTAATAATAAGGTTAACTTAGATTTGGCAGTAATGTTAACATTAAACATTTTGATTCGCTGATTTAATATTCATAAAAATATTAAAATAGATGATATTTCTTAAGAGAATTATATGGTAGTTAGCATTAAGAAGCAGGCCTAACCTTCCATGCAATATTAACTGTATGGAGCCATCAGACATTAGGTTTATGTCTAGGGGATTTCATCTGCTATCCATGAAGATGGCTCAGGATTTCTTCCCTGTCCAGCGAATACAGACTTTCATGGAGTTGCTTTTCATACACAGAGAGCTTTTGAAAGTGTCTTAGGCAGTTCTTCACCTATTTGACAAACGATCCTGATAAAAATGTTTCAGAGCCATTTCTTGTCCTAGTCTCTCAAAAAAGAACTTCCAAAATTGGAGTTTTCCACTTTATGTGCCCTGTTGTCACTATCCATAGCTGACTAACAATTATCATTTAAGGGAGGTTAGTTAAAAACCTGAATCTATTCTATTAGGAACCATAGTGCAGAAAAAATAAGTCCTTCTTTACTTTAGAGCTGCCTTGAGAAAGATATTTGGTTTAGATCTTAGATTATAACTGCACCTAGGTACAGTGTGAAAGCTTGGACTGGTAATATTACAAGCACTCACTAAGGACATGCCTGCTGCATTAATATAAGCCTTGTCAGTATTTCTGCTTGGGCTTTAGGCTGTTTTGACATCTCTATCATTAAAGTTCTTGCGTCTTTCCTATTCAAGATTACCTCCAAGGTCCAGATCCACACAGACACACTTCAATGGAAATTAGGTAAAACCTTTATAGATCTGGGCCCAAGTAAGTGGAACTCCATCAGACAGAAAACCACTTAGCAACCTTTCCTCTTTTACTAGAAGTTATTTACTGTTCTTTGACTGCTTCATTTAGCAATGTCTTTTGATTCTCCTATTATCAGCCCAGTACAGCATGCTCTTCTGTTTAAAGGTAACTGACAAGAAAAAAAACCAACCACCACTTCCCAGGAATAACGTGCTCATTCAGGCTCCTCTGCACACACAAAAACTTCAGTAGTTCCATGCCTTCTAAAGGTAGGGTGTCACTGCCCATGGCAGGGGGGTTGGAACTAGATGACCCCTGTGGTCCCTTCCAACCCTGACTGATTCTATGATTCTGTGGAGTTTAACTTCTTGTTGAAAATGAAGAGCTCTAGTTCTTCCAAGTTTCAGCAATTTGACTAATTCAGCCTCAGCACAGACCATACTGAGCAGTCCTGTCTACCTATGAAATATGCACCCAAGGTGAACACTGTCAACTCCACCACCTTTTTAAAAAAAAGAATGTGTTCTCAGCTCTTCAAGTTAGGTTATTTAGCTGGGTTATCTAACATGTGAGCCTCATCTCTCTCAGGATTCTGGACAGATATAAACCTGCTACCTAATATATAACTTGTCTTCTCTCCTGAACATAACACTTTCTCTCCAATTCCAACTAAGATAATCTTTGTTCTAATATTACTTGCTTGAATATTAAGTAAGTAAATCAAAGAGTTCTGGAATCATAGAACCAATTCAGGGAAGCTGTATTTTTTGAGAAGGCTGTAGAACCAATTTTGCTGACAATAGAACAGATAAGACACTTTGGTTTTGTTTATGGTCAGCCATGGCATTTGAGTCTCTATAATGATCAAGTCTTCAGCAGTTTTGAGTTAGCCATGTGCTAAAGCCAGGGTCAAAAGCCAAGGCAGCTGACCCAAAGTGGCCAGCAGAAGCATTTCGTACTGTAAATGTCATCCTCACTATAAACTGGCAAGTCTGCCATGGACAATCTTTTTTCCCTAGTGGTTGGCGTTCCTCCAGCATCTCACCACATTCTTTCACAAGGCCTACTCTCCTGTTTGCTGTGACTGCTGTGCTTCTGCTGGAGCTGTGGCACTTCAAGACCTTGACATCAAGCATCCACTTCTGCATGTGTACAGCTTGCAACTACTATATGGGACAAGTATAACTTTGTGTACTCTTATTAGTATTACTATTAGGGCTTTAATTATTATTTAATTAAATTATTTAATTATTATTTCAACCCAGAAGTCTCCTTTCCTTTTCCTGATTCCCCTTCTTGGAGAAGTGGGGCATGGTGCATGTCACAGATGAGTATCTGTTCCATGGAGGATTTGCTTTAACATGCAAAAGGTTCAGATCCCAGCTGAAAATGTCCCTGTGGTGGTTTCCTAGTATCTTAAGAAATCAGTTTAGCCTGCAAACTTTTGCTCAATTAGGGCACCTCTGTCAATCTGTCAAGCTACTTCCAGAAACTTCAAAGGAGCCTGCTCTTTTGCAATGAGATTGTATAGAGCAACACTCAACACAAGAGAAGCTGTGTCCAGCTTAGAAAGTCTCCAGAGGTAAAAATAGCTGGAGGCATTAGGAAGTACTTGGGATAAATATAATGTACACACTCCACTTGCTCTTACTGGTCCGTAGGTAATGTCCAGATCTCTGGTAGCTCTCAGAATGGGATAATGGACAATTTGGCTCTCTGGCCTGACCCTGTAAGGCTGTTCTTATGTCCTCTTGCCTCTGTCAAACGCAGCTAATGGGTCTAATACTCTTTGCAAGGGGAACAGGATAAAAGGAAGGAACACCTATCGTCTAGTATCTTTTCAAGGTATTAGCTCAGGTTCAACCAGCATTCAAGTTCCAATTTAGTTCTTGGGGTGCCAGGTCTAGACTGGCTTCCTCAAAGTGAAAAGACTGTGTATGCATAAATCTCTGTACTAGTTTCCCAAATGGTGCAGGAAGGTTTACCAGGTCAGAGTTGACTGCAAGTGTCCACGACCAGTTTCTCTCCCATGTTGTGTCCAGCTTGCAATGGTGCATGCTGGAAAAAAACAGTCCAGAAGGATCACAGAATCTCTTAGGCATCTCTGCCCTGTGCTTCTTATCACTCCAATAAGAAGACTTATTGAACTGGATCCACGCATTCATACAATGTTACGATTGACCTGGTAAGCGTCCTGTAACCTGGGCTTCCTTGGAGAGGGTGCACGACAGGCACTTCAGGTGCAGACAGCTTAAAAACTGGCATTGCTTCAAACTCATTAACCAAAGCCAGTAAGATCGACTAGACACAAGCTGTCTCCAGGCTCATCACTGAAGAGTCCATGTACTGCACTCCTGGTCCTGAGGCACCAGTATCTAAGTAGGACAATAAACTACATTGGGAAAAAAGCTTCTGCTACCATGTGTGAGGAGGCAATACAGAAAATTTGAACAGATAACAGAGAACCGACTGCTATTATATGAGTAGCCAAACACTCCTGAGCTTTCTTCAGGTACCTCCAGTGCTCCTGAATACCAGTCATGGAAAAAGGCAGCCACCACCTTACTGGGCCATGCAACAGAAAATTATACTATATGCTCCATATACTCGTCTGGGTCAGCTCATTGCATCTGCATCCTGTTCCTGGGAAGGAGCAGGTGAGATATACCACATTGATCCCAGTAATGTTAATGGTGCCAGCAAGACTTGACCCCTAGACCAAGCAAATCCTCCAGCGTCCTGAGCTGGTGTTGTGGCCAGCCTGCCCATGGCTACCGCCAGAAAATTTTATGGCCGAGGATCCGAAAGGCTCTCTGTCCCTCTAAAACTGCTGGCAGTGCGTATGGCACTTATGGGCTCTTCGAAGACAAATACACAGCCTGTGACAAGACACGCACTTGGAAGTAAAAAATTAAAACCAACCTCCCTCATCCTCAGAAAANAAAAAACAAACAAAAAAAAAAACCACCAAAACCAAAAACATAACACCAGAAGATCCACAGGTGGTGGTCCCGCGGTGACAAACCGGGTCGGAGAAGCGGAGGAGCGTCCCGGTTCTCCGCCACACGTGCTTTTCCACTTCCTCCCAGCCTGCCAGGGCCCCACCGCCGACGGCAACTGCATCAGCCCCGGCGCAGGTCCCTGGCCAGGTCTCGGCCCCGGCCCCAACCCTAACCTTAACCACTGCAACCCCTGACCGGGCCACGCCGGGCCGCCACCCCGCCGTGCTGGGCCCTACCGGCCGGGCGCTGGGTCCGGACGCTGAGGTACCCCCGCAGCTTCTTCAAGGCACGGTCCCGAATGCGCTTCTCATTGGCGGCTAGCCGCTGCGCGAACTGAACCTCGGGCGGCTGCACTGCGGCAGGAGCCATGGCCTGTCCCCGTCTCGTCCCGTCCGAGCCCGTCCAGCCGCGCCGCGCTCAGTCGGGCGCCACTTGATGGCGTCACCAACAGCCCCGGCGACCGCCTCTGTCGTCATCACGGAGGGTACCGTGGCGGTGACAGAAGGAATTAGCCCCGCCCCGTCGGGTGGTGGCGATGGCTGCTGGAGCCACGGCGGCTGTGTCATCCCAAACTCACTTCTTACACTCTGGAAACTTATCGGTACGAACGGACAGAAGCAAGCGGGGGAGGAATGATCTGCGCGGGCCTTGAAGGCCTCCCAGAGCTCCTACAGCTACCCGCGACCCCTTTCAGCCCCTGCACCAGCGAGTGCCGGTCTCCGCCTCCCCCCAGCCCTGCCCAGCACGGCCTAGCCAACCCCATGGCTCAGCCCATTCCCAGGCGGCTGCACTGCGACCTTGGGTTCAGACGCATCCTGGCTACCCGCCCCGCCCCGCCCACCCCAGCAGCGGGGAGGGAGGAGCTACGGCGAGGGGTGGGGCCGGTGAGGCGTGGTGACGCCACAGACGCGCTCCTCGCACCTCGGCGGCCTCGCACGAGTCTATTGGCGGCAGGTGGCAGGATGTGGCGGCGCGCAGGCCTCGCTGGCGACGCGCAGGTAGCGCGTGCGGGGCTCGCACACGGCGGCGGCCTTGGCCCGAAATGGCCTGGCCGCGGAACCGCAGCTCTGCCCGCCCCGGGGTCGGGTTGCAGAGGGGTTCCGTCGGGAGAGTCCGTCTGGAGGAAGTGAAGCGGAGGAGCATTCGTGCGGGGTGGCTCTGCCGCTGGAACTGATAGGGATGTGAGGGGAAGATAGTGGGGCCTGCGATGGGGTGATTCTTCCCCCTTTACTCTGTTCTCCTCAGACCCCACCTGCAGTACTGTGTGCAGTTCTGGAGACCCCAGCACAGGAAGGACGTGGAACTGTTGGAGAGAGTCCAGAGGAGGGCCACAAAGATGATCAGAGGGCTGGAGCACCTCTGCTACGAGGACAGGCTGAGGGAGTTGGGGCTGTGCAGCCTGGAGAAGAGAAGGCTTTGAGGAGACCTTATAGCAGCCGACCAGTATCTGAGGGAGGCCTACAGGAGGGCTGGGGAGGGACTGTTCACAAGGTCTTGTAATGACAGGACGAGGGGGAATGGGTTCAAACTGGCGGAGGGGAGATTTAAATGGGATGTTAGGAAGAAATTCTTCACAGTGAGGGTGGCGAGGCACTGGCACAGGTTGCCCAGGGAGGTTGTGTCTGCTCCCTCCCTGGATGTGTTCAAGGCCAGGCTGGATGAGGTCTTGAGCATCCTGTTCTAGTGGGAGGTGTCCCTGCCTATGGCACAGGGGGGTTGGAACTGGATGATCTTTGAGGTCTCTTCCAACCTAAACCATTCTATGATTCTATGATGCTGAGCGACTTGGAGCACAGGGTTAGCACTGGGAATCTGGCTGTGTGAGGGACACAGGACCTCAGTCCTTGGGGCTCGGCGACCGGCAGCTTGGGTGGGCTCCTGCCCTCAGTGTTGGCTTGGAATACACCTACGGGCGAAAATGAGAGGGGGTTTGGAGGAGTGTCAGAAACACCTTGATATGGTTGTCATTCCCTGCTGGGTACTCACACCAGCTGGGACCACTTCTTGGTTCAGCCCCCAGTCAGGCTGGAAAGGGGAATTCACAGCATACAGGTATATAAGAGAAGCTGGGGTACATAACTAATAACCTGACAGTTGCACAAACATGTCTGTGAGGGCTGAAATCAAGCTTCTTCCATCCAGTCACTTGCCATTACTGTAAAGGCCTGGGCAGAAAACTACTCCGCTCTGTGTTTTGCTTTTAAGAGGTGATTGTGGTGGACGGAGATGAGTATCTGCTTAAGCAGAGAAAGTTAACTCATCTTTTGGAACTGAAGTATTGTAAAGATCTGCATTTACAGAGGGAATTACAGATTTTACTTTTTCTATACACATCTCAGTTCTAGTACTTTGGTAGTGGTTTTTATTTGAATTTGGTTTCTGCCAGTGGACTGAGCTGATTTATGTCAAATTTTGCTCCATAATTTTGTGCGATACCAAAATCTCTCTCTGTTCTTCCTGAGACTGGTCCCTGACCTGCAGATGGTTCTTCTCTATGGGATTCTGTTGCCATTTATTTATTTCTTGAGACCTAAATGAGTTTTAATTTTCCTGAATCACGTAATGTGATGGCATGTGGCCACACTAAGTTTGCCACTATCACTTCCTAATAATAAAGCAGCTTAGAGCATACTACTCAAGATAAAATCTTTGTTTCATACCTTCATTGCTGCTGTAATGCCTTTGAAACAGGGAAGTTGAAACTGGCCCACCTTGTCTGTACAACTGCCTGGTCTGAAAGATGAGAAAGGAATAGAGAAGGAAGCAAAACTGGAAGGAAATGTTTAACCTGAGCAAGTAGGGAAATGGAAAAAGAATTATAGGAAGTGGCTAGGAAGGAGAGAAATAGCACAGTAGCATTGTCTCTAACCAGGGATAGATAATTACTTTTGTCTTGTGTAGAAGACTGGGGATAGTGTGTTTCATACCTATAGGAGATAGTTTGTTGTGTTGTTACAATATATAATATCTTCTTACCTCTGGAACAAGATGTAATACATACAGGATTTCCTTTTCTTACCGATTCTCAGTGCAGTGCAAAACAGATACATTATAATTTTGTTTCATGAAAGTCTGTTTGAAGATTGATGTTTTAAGCAAAGGATGTTGGTTTGTTTTTTTTTTTATATCTACATGTGTATGGTAGCCTTTTTAAGATACAACTGTACATGTGTACTTACATCAGAAACTGGCATTTAGCAGTAGTTTCTGGTGCAGAAGTTTTAATACAATTTGTAAATTAATGCAGATTCTCTTGGACTGTGTAATTAAAGTTATAGCAGTAATTTGTCAGAAGAGGAAACTGGCAAACTTTTTGTTGTAACTCAGGGTTAATTTTTGCCTGAGAGTAGGGATTCAAGCAGAAAAGCACTACAGGACTGTAACAGTGATTTTAGTTGGTTGTTGATTTTTTTTTTTTTGTCTGTTTATTTTCTTTCAGAAGGCTGAAACTAAAGAGGAATTTGTTAAAGTTAGAAGGAGAGATTTGGAAAGGCTGACAACTGAGGTTATGCAATTGCGGGATTTCTTACCCAGAATAGTAAATGGGGATATCCTGGGAACATTCCAGAAGCTGGATGCTATTGAATCAAGTGAGTAGTACCATGTTACAAGCTCTTAGAGTTTCTGCCAAAATAACGTAGGACGAACTATCATGCCCCTACAAATAGTTGTAGAGCTTGTGGTGGATCCCAGATTAAACTGCGGTATTCATTGAGTGCTTCTGTAGATTCTGGCATTTGTAATGAAGAAAATTACAAACTTCATTAGAAATAATTAGACATGTCAAATGTCAAATTAATCTTTTAAAATGTTTTACTGTTGATAAAAACATAACAGTTTCCCTTAATGCCTGAATTGTCAGGGGGAAAAAGTGTGATTCCTCTTGGAGAAAAACTGAAAGCATCATGTTTTCCAAAATGCCACTTTAGATGTACAGCAAAAGTGGGTGGTAAATAGCTATGTAAAAAAAAAAGTTTAAAGGAAGAGATAATATTGTTGTATTTAGCCTGTCTTTTTTTTTTTTTAAGCTTGTATTCTCTTATTGCCATGAATATTAATAATTGATAATTTAAAATTTGAAGTTTGTTTTTTTTTTACAGTCTTTTTACTGCTCCTTCCAAAGACCAATTTTTCAGTGTACAATTTCCTGCATATTATTTTTTAACTGTTGCACGTCTTCCCCATGCCACCAGGACCACGTCTGAGTCAGGTCCATCCCTTGCCTGTAGCTTACATGCAGGAGTACAGTTCGCATGTTCTGAGAACTGGTTTTGTCTGGAATGACAAGGGGCAAGTACTGAGACAGAGAGTGGGTCTATTCTAGAATATCAAGTGGTGAAGTGAAATCTGATTTGCAACAGCAAGCTAAGAAAGAGCATCTTACTTAAGGCTCATCTCTGATACCAAGTAACATGTTGGATCAGAGCTTCCATCTGCCTCCATGATCCATTCTTTGGAAAGATTCTTCCATGCTATCAAATCCTAACAGAGATGAGAAGACTGTACTACTTCTCTTGCTGCCAGTTGAGATGTCATCCATATCAGAAGAAGTGACATAGAAGTGTTCTCTATGCTCCTGCAAGGCATCAGGGACCGTTTCCAATTGCATTAAGTGTTGGAGTTCTAACCATATCCTTGTTCTACCTACTATTTTTTAGTGTTCAGTCCCAGTATTTCTATAACTTCTATCCTTCTTACTTTCTTTTTGCTAGACATCAAGGAGATCCTGTCAGGGCTTTCTGGCAGCAGGTTTGTAGCATCAGTGTGAGAGGATTTTAAAACCTAAGTGTTCTGCTGATTGGCAGGCAGTCTGTGGGTCTTTTGGAGGAGTACCTGAAGCTGATTCAGCCTTTGAACTCGTAGCCCCATAGTAGAAATTTCTGTAGCAATTAATGAGGTCTTTTGCATATTTATTCAGGCTCATTGTTTGCCCGTACAGCTGGACAAGTCAAGTGGTGATTTTTCCTTCTCCAGTCTGCTCCTTTCTCTGCAGCATGCAGTAATGCAGACCGAAATTAGGTTTTAGAGCATACAGTTCACTAAGGATTGAACATCACAGGAACACAAGTAGTCTTCATCCTCAGAATGGTGAGCAGTTTGTTGCTGTTTGCCAAATACAGTCTCTTAATGCTGTCATATGAAGCTTGCTGGAGTCCTGGCAGCTACTAGAGATATTTCTTCACACTGTTCTTAGAGAAGCCTAATGAGTGATTTTAACATCTAGATTTTCATCAGCTTTTAAGTATTGCAAACAAAGTGGTTAGCAGGGTCACAATTGGAGACTTAAAACATCCCTTGCCCTTTCAGTTGTGAGACTGTTTGAGGCTTGAATAGCTTGGAGATACTTTGAGATCTGTGCATGTTTTACTTGCATATCTAGGTCAGTAGGATACCCATTTCTTAGGGTAGCTTCTGTAGGCTGTATCTGAGATCTGAGCTGGCAACGGTCAGTGCAATCAACAGCTACTATTCAGACTGGTGACAGGATCTTACCTAAGGCTCTTGCCAAAGTTCATTTCAGAAGAAATGAAAAAAAAAAGAGCCTTCTTGCTACATCCAAGAAGAGTTTATGAGTCCAAGAATTGTGGAAAAATAGCTCCAACAAATTTTCTGTGTTATCAAGTGTATGCTTAGTGGAACTGCATCCACTGAGGAAATGTTCATAATAGCATTTAATATTTATCTAGCGTTTGGATCAGTAGAATTAGAATTCTGTTGCTTGTTGTCATTCATCACAGTCATACTCAGTTCTACCTCCCAGAGCTTTCAGATAAGATCTCCACTCAAAAAAAAATGACCCTGATGTGACCCATGGCATAGATGAGCATGAGTATACCTCATGTCTGAAGTGTGGGCCTCCTTTCATTGTGCTCAGTGCCTTATTCTGCTTTTGAGTCTGCTATCTTCCCAGTCTGATTTACCACCACAGTGGTAAAATTGCCTATTTCCCATTTGTGTAAGGACACATTCAAGTTGATAGTGAATCAACTTCTTCACTTGGTGGTAGACTGAGCCTCAAGATTTTAGAATGAAGAGGAAGGGAAGTATCTTATCAGAGGCTGGGACTTGGCAGCCAGTGGGAGAACCTGTCAGTCCTTCCCATTTGTTACTCAGGACCACGCTATTAAGGAGTGAGCAGCATAGCTGCAGTCTTCAGTGTCATCAAAATGTCTGCTGCTTATTCTGCTCCTGGTGAACAATGTAGCATCTTTCTGTGTCTATTTGCTTCACTGGTGTTGGATTCAGCAGAAGGCTGAAATGATTCTTCTCATTCAGGAGAACTTGTTGGTTGTTTTTGTTTTGTTTTGTTGTTTTTTTTCAGTGAGAGAGATTTTCACTGGATAGTACTTAAATGGGCAAGGACAAACTGGTTCTTAGTATGCTGTTAATAAGCAGTGCATGCTCTGGTCATGCTCAAGATTTCTTTCCGTCAAGTACTTAAGACTCATACCCATGTAGTAATAGGTACATTAGGCTGAATTTTCATGACTTGGTGGAAGCAAAATAGGTTTCCTGCTGCTGACCAGCCATATTGCTTAGAAATTCAGTTACTCCATTTTCCTCTTCACTCTTAGTGTTGATGGCTTAGAATGTACAAAGGCTGAGTGGAAATAGTTCCTTCCATCTCTTTATAGAAACCTGTTTCTAATTGTTATCCTTTGTGCTTGCTGCTCAAAGCAGTGTATGTATTTGAAAGATAACATTTTATTAATTAGGATGAAAATGGAATTAATCTCTTTCCAAATAATATAGAATTACCAAATAAAATGCCAGAATCCAAGCTTCTTGGGTAATATGGACTAAGGTTTTAAAATTATTTTATCTTTGTATGATTGAATAGATACACTCTTTGGTAAATACATTCTGAAATACCACACAAAAGGGGAAGCATTTAGAATCATAGAATCAGTCAGGGTTGGAAGGGACCATAAGGATCATCTAGTTCCAACCCCCCTGCCATGGGCAGAGACACCCTACCTTAGATTAGGCTGGACAGAGCCTCATCCATACTGGCCTTAAACACCTCCAGGGATGGGGCCCCAACCACCCCCCTGGGCAACCTGTTCCAGGGGCTCACCACTCTCATGGTGAAGAACTTCCTCCTCACATCCGATTTGAATCTCCCCACCTCCAGCTTTGCTCCATTCCCCCTTGTCCTGTCACTACCTGATAGCCTCAAAAGTCCCTCCCCAGTTTTCTTGTAGGCCACCTTCAGATACTGGAAGGCCACAAGAAGGTCACCTAGGAGCCTCCTCTTCTCCAAACTGAAGAGCCCCAACTCTATCAGTCTGTCCTCATAGCAGAGGTGCTCCAGCCCTCTGATCGTCCTCATGGCCCTTCTCTGGGCACCCTCCAGCATGTCCACATCCCTCTTGTAATAGGGGCTCCAGAACTGGACACAGTACTCCAGGTGGGGTCTTACCAGGGTGGATAGAGGGGCAGAATCACCTCCCTTGACCTGCTGGCCACACTTCTTCTGATGCAGCCCAGGATCTGGTTGGCTTTCTGGGCTGCAAGTGCACACTGCTGGCTCATGTTGAGCTTCTCGTCCACCAGCACCCCTAAGTCCCTCTCTGCAGGGCTGCTCTCCAGCCAGTCACTGCCCAGCCTGTATTTGTGCTTGGGATTGCCTCGATGAAGGTGCAGCACCTTGCACTTGGCCTTGTTGAACCTCATGAGGTTGGTTTGTGCCCACCTCTCCAGCCTGTCCAGGTCCCTCTGGATGTCATGCTTGCCCTCCAATGTGTCTGCTGTACCACACAGCTTGGTGTCATCAGCAAACTTGCTGAGGGTGCACTCAATGCCCCTGTCCATGTCCCTGACAAAGATATTGAACAAGACTGGTCCCAGGACTGATCCCTGAGGGACTCTGCTTGTCACTGGACATGAAGCCATTGACAGCCACTCTTTGTGTGGGGACATCAAGCCAGTTCTTTATCCATCTGGTGGTCCACCCATCAAACCCATGTTTCACCAGCTTGGAGACCAGGATGTGGTGCGGGACAGTGTCAAAGGATTTGCTCAGGTCCAGGTAAATGACATCAGTTGCTCACCCCTCATCTATTAATGTTGTGACCTGTTCAGAGAAGGCCACCAGGTTTGTCAGGCAGGATCTGCCCTTGGTGAAGCCAATGACCTCTTCACTATTCTCCTGTCTCAGTAGTGCCTCCAGGAGGATTTGCTCCATGATCTTATGGGGCACAGAGGTGAGACTGACTGGCCTGTAGTTCTCTGGCTCTTTCTTCCTACCCTTTTTGAAAATGGGAGTTATGTTTCCCCTTTTCCAGTCAGTGGGGACTTCACCAGACTGCCAGGGCTTTTGGAATATAATAGAGANAGACTGCCAGGGCTTTTGCAATATAATAGAGAGGGATTTAGCAACCTCATCTGCCAGTTCTCTCAGTACCTGTGGGTATATCCCATTGGGTCCCATGGACTGGAACACTTTCAGGTTCTTCAGGTGATCACGAACCTGATCTTCACTTATGATGGGTAGCTCTTCCTTCCAGTCCCTGCTGTTATCTTCCATGACTCTGGGAGCATGGCAGGAGGCCTTTGCAGTGACGGCCAAGGTGAAGAAGTCGTTGAGAACCTCAGCCTTTTCTATGTCACTTGTGACCAATTCACCTGTTTCCTTTCTGAGGGGGCCCACACTTTCCCTGGTCTTCTTTTTACCTTTAATATATCTGTAGAAATTCTTGGTGTTCCCTTTGACCTCCCTGCCTAGATTCAATTCAAACTGCTTTGGCTTTCCTAATCAGATCTCTGGCTGCTTGGGCAGCTTCCTTATATACCCCCCATTCTAGCTGTCCTTTCTTCCACTCCTTCTAGAGTCTCTTTTTGTGTGAGAGCGTGTCCAGGAGCTCCTTGCTCAGCCAGGCAGGCCTCCTGGCATTCTTCCCCATGAATATGGTGCTCAAAGTGACATGTTACTTGCTTTTTAAACTAATCAAAATTGCAGTAGATGCTGTTTGGACGTTACTTTCTGGATTTGCTTCTATGTGTTTCCTTTTTTTCCAGTACAAATATTAAGCACGCAGGTTTTCAAAGTAAAATACAATACGGAACACTTGTTAAGAATACCCTTCAAAAGGATGTTTGTTTTTAAACAAACATCAGGATTGTGAAATACAGTACTTGTACCTTGATTTTCACTCACTAAAATAAAGCTTCTAAATTGGAATGCATAGCACCAGAGATTAGTATTTTTGAGGGAATTGTAAAATGTGCTTGTCACTGGCATCACGTTTAAATCCATTAAAAATGTGTGGAGTAGTTGCATTTCATTCTTGCTATTCACATAATTTTTATGTTGTGTTTTGGAGCTCTCGCTTGTGACTGATCTTGGTGTTCTTTTTCTTAGATTTCCACAGTACTCACTGAATTTCAAAGATACCAGATATGTAAACCATAATAAAAACAGAGTAGAAGACTGACGGGGGGGGGGTGGAAAAATCCCTGTAGAGCTGGAGCTCAGTTATATTTTACTGACATGCAGTATTTAACAGCTAGATGCGATTCTTTCAGTCTTTCCCTGTTTTAAATCAAGACACCAAATTCTGTTAGGTTTCTGCTAAGAACTGTTTAAATGTGGCAAATTGCGATGTACTGATTTGTCCACGAGGAGGTGATCTAACACAAGCGAATAGTTAAAGAGCCTCATTAATGTTGCACTAAGTGCATCCTGGTTTTTTTTCTTTAGTGCAAGCCTGTGGGTTGTAACTTATTACTATGTTTATCAAATTTGTCCCACCACAGACATGGAGAAAAAGGAGGAGGAAATCGAGCAGCTGAAAATGGATTGTGAACACTTCAGAGCCCGTCTGGAAACAGCCCAAGCAGATTGTGTGAGAGAGAAGAAGGTAGATATGCTGTCAGAATATGGATATTTGTATGCTTGAGTTTTAATTACAAAAGTCTTTTCCATTTTTCGTGTTCATGTCACAAAGCACATCCTAAGCCTGAAAAGCAATCTGGAATTTATATTCATATAGTCAGGTGGCAAATAAATTATTTACCTCTAAGTTCATAACTGGTATTTCCTCCCCCTTCCCCCCAACGTTTCTAGTGTAGAAGGGTCAATATTATGCTTTAAAAAATAAATAAAAAGATGCAGTACCAAAACAGTATTCATCGTGTCCAAACAGAGACACAAACTTACAGTTGGTCTTCCTCTTATGTATACAACTCCTGCATAACTGCACAGATATTTCTTCCATATTGTATGAGGTGTGGGTGTATGGGGATGCATTGTGGGATTCTTGGCAGCATTTGCTTTAGTGTAGGTAAAGCTAAAAGTCATCCATTAGCATTTTCTTTGTTAACATGTTGGAAGTAAAACATTGGTTATTCAGGAAGATCTTGGTCTAGCTGGTATCAAAAGGTCCTTTGTACAATCAGTTCTCTAGAATTTAATGTTGACTTCAATGTCTTTTCAAAGAGGTTGATAGGAGATAATGTAAGCAGCACAACATACAGAAACTTCTCTCTTGGCTTGCTGCGAGCTGTATACCTTTGTTTAGTTCTAATAGTCTTTCACAATGCACCTATTGATCCAATTGCCATGTACAGCCGTGAGTCAAGGAACAATTACAGGGCTCTTTTTGCTCTGTCAATATTGTATTTAGTGATTATGAGAGGAGAGATTCTTTACAATGAAGGAATTGCAAAGACCAGGACTTCTCAGACTGGATATTTAGTGAAGCTATTTGGGTTCAAAAAGGATCATGTGGACTAGTAGCTTAATTTTTGAGAGAGTTGGGGGAACCAAATGTGATTATTTGCTTCAAAAGTTTTGTTTTGTTTTGTTGGAGCTGATAGCTATCTTCAGTAGTCAGCAGGAGCTTACTTTGTTTGGGTTCTAGAGTTAGCATCTGCCAGCCTTGGGACTGCACAAAGATAAATGAATCTACAGAAATTATTTCCTTTTCATAAAGGAATAAAGGAGAAGGTTCACATCTGCAGTTCTAGGACAGATCTGCAAGGACAAATTCTGCAATTAAGTTTGGTATGAATGTAAAGTACGATGGAACAGTTATCTGTCTGGATATTTCTTACATCAAAATAAATGGCTTCTGGGGTAGCTATTGCTGACAACAGGTACTCATTCAGTTTTGCTGTGCAGTCAGGTTTTAAGTCTGCAAGATCTGGTGCTTCTGTTTTACATATTAATGAAGTTTGTCCCAGCCTTTATTCATGGAACATGCTGTAGGTTTGCAATTTCTTTTGTATGAAAATTTTACTTAAAGCATGGATAATTTATTAAGAGTATTTTTCTTGTGTTCCTGATGAAAGCTCTATTCTTTGTGTCTTTGCTGCTGTGCAGTAAACACTGCTTGTCTGAGTGACTTCTGCTGCATGCCATAAAGGTGTATTTGAGTGGATCACGTCTATGTGTATTGTAAAATCGTTTATCTCTTTGTGATAAAGAAGGTGATGTATATGTCTGAGTTTTGTTGCTGTTAATCACCTTTCTTTTGGTTGCCCTTCTGTCATAGACATTCTTCTGTATAGTCTTTGAGTTATTTTCTATTAATTTATCTTAGGAAAAGGTTTTTGGGTTTTTTTGAGCAATGCCCTTTTAGGGGATCATAAATCAATGATTTGCTTTACAAAATTGCTGTGTGATGCTCTATCACCGATTGGGGAATTGCCATGCTTTCTGAACATGAACAAAATGTGAAGTGCACATTATTTATGGCTAATGTCTTCCTTGTCTGTCTCTTATCTTCGTGTTCTTAAGCGCTGCTGTATTCTTGTGCCTCCGCCGTTTCCTGAAGGTGGTGGTGTTGCGTAGCACAGTGATTGCTTAGTGATGTGAACTCTGAGGCGTGTTGCTTCCAGCTAGGTTATTTGCTTTTGCAGACTCCGTTTATTTTCCTGTCTCTTGACTGCACTGTTGTGTTTTCCTTGCTTGGTACCTTTGTTCTGATGTTGCTTTTGATCTATTAACAATTCTGTCATTTTTCTGCTGGCTTTGTGTCCTCGTTGGGGCATCTAGCTTTGGTATTAAGAGTTTTATGTCTTACTATTCAGTATTAGCATCCAAATGCACAATGCAAATAATGTGTTAGAAGATGCATTTTCTTAAGACAAGGACAGGGCACAAAAGGAAGATGGGCAATAAAGCGATTAGACAGGAAGATTCCTCATGGGCATGGTGCCAGAAACACTGATAGGTCTGGCAGTAAGTTATATAAAAGATAAAATTTGGCTAACCTGCTTAAAGATGATGAAAGAGTTAAGAAATAGGAGACTTTTCCCGGGATTTCTGTGCCTAGGCAATCAGCAGCAATTGTCAGTCTTTTGCATTTAGTGAAATATGAGGCAAAAGAGACTCCAGAGATTAAATATGAACAGAAGTCTGGTTGATAAATTTAATTTGAACTTTATAAATCCTAGTCTTTGTGTTCCATTATCAGTGTGATAAAGCAGTGCAAATCAGGCTGTCAGGTGTGATACAGGAGGCTAGGCAGGTAATTCGTGAACACAGTACAAGCAACTTTGTACTGTTTAAAACCCACTATGTAGGTTTTGAGATGGCTTTGCTTCTGTTCTTTCCAAACCCTCCAGACAAAACATTGAGGTGAACCCCTAAGATATTTGTTTTAAATTCTTGGTGGGGATATATGGTTGAAAGTTTTGTTCTGTTGACTTGCTTTCAAAACTGACATACAAAAGATTCCTTCTCATTTCCCCAGACTTCATCCTGATAGGTGAACACACAGAGGAGGCTGGACTGAGAAGAGTGCTTTCTGGGGTGAATCTGAGAATCCCACTCCCACAAAATGAGCAGAGCAAGGTTCCTCTGTTATTTCACATGATCTGTGATTCTCTCTCTTGCTCTCTCTCTTTTTTAATACCTGAGTTGGCATGATTTTTCTTCATTGGCCTTTATCTTACCCTGCAGCGTTCTATATACCACCCTACTCAGTGTTAATGAAAATTTCTACACACCCTGAGATACCACAGACTGCAGGATCCTGCCTTCATCTCACTGTCTGCACTAGCTCTAAGCTGAGAAGTGCAGTAGCTTTGCTACCCTGTGGCAGTTGGTAGAAAGCCAGTGAGACCTAGGATCATACCTAAATTTCATGCTATTCTTCTGGCCAACTTTCCATGCAATTGGAAAAAAGTATTGCCAAAGGGAAATTGTGTGCTGGTTGTATTGGATTGCTTTGTGGCGATGCTTTGTGGCAATGATCACTGAGGATCTCACTTAGGTGTTGGTGCCTGGGTTTGCTTGATGTGAAAGGCTCTCCAGACTTCAGACCTTAGATGTTTTTTCTCAGGGTATCTGTCTTAGTTTGCAACTGCCAATGAGTAATGTTCCAGAGAAAAAAGCTGAAAGAGACAACAGTATTTTTCCTAGATATCCAACAACTCTACCATCACATTGACTAAGACAGAAGTCTGTTTCAAAAAACAAAACAACCCTCCCTTCCTAAAAGATGTTTCCTGGATATTTCATAAGGTGTCTGAAAAGGCTGGCCTCTGATGCTGAAATCCCTTCTCTCTTGAAGAGACATGTAACTATTTGTTTAGGAGGAGTAGAGTCTCCTATCAGCCTTCTCTAGGTGCCATTCAGTCTCAGTGGGTCACTTGGCCTGACCTTGTGGACAGGCTTCTGCTTACTGTCAGCCCCCACAATGAACATGCTACTTAGATACAGCTCAGTAGAGGTTTTTATCTGCAGCTGTTGTGAGTTTGCTTTCCCCTAGCCCCTAATTTAATATGTGGTCATGATGTTGTTTCTTGTTCTGTCCCTTAGCCTAGAAACGTGATGTGGCTGGCATGAAGTGAAACCAAATTTTGCTTTTGCTGTTTCAGGAGAAACTAAACCTCCGCCAGCAGCTGAATGAGGCCAAGCAGCAGCTCCTGCAGCAAGCAGAGTATTGCACAGAAATGGGTGCAGCAGTGTGCACGTTGTTGTGGGGTGTATCTAGCAATGAGGAAGCTGTTAAATCCATTTTAGGAGGAGTAAGTATGGCACGTGAATACTTATCAGTGGTAATGCTATTAGGTCTTTAAGATAAGGACCTTGCTCTGTGACACACTTCAATATGAAGATATATTTCAGAAACTAATTGGACAGCAAAAATGTTTTCTGAATTCCCTGTTCTTTCAGAACCATCCATTCTCATTTGAGAAATATTAGAACTGTATAGTGATATGAAGCAGGCTGGGAATAAATGCCGTAATTAATTTTTATGCTGACAAACATGGATTACCTGTTTCCACCATACACAATTAAACTGGAAGCAAGGACAGAGGTAGCACAATGTAAATATCATTACAAGCTAATAGAAGATGATGATAATTCTGGTCATGTGCAGCAGTTCCCATGGATCTGCCTGGAGGAGTTATTTACATGGAAGGAAAATAGATCCACGAGTCCTTAAGTCCTTTAAGTCTTTGTGCTGCCTTAATACTTGCATGAGCCCTGGAAATTTAGAGAGCCTAGCCGCTATGACTCCAGTGAATCTTAATAAATCTTCAGTGTTAAATAAGGACAAGTAGCTTATTTAAAAAAAAGCAAACTTAACACTGGTATATATAGTAGTATAAATAGGAATACTGCAACTATCAGAATTTCACTGCTAAGTGCAGCTCATGGAATTAGGAGGGATCACAGGAACAAACCTGATGAAAATACGATTTGCAATCTTGTCACAGATTATGTGAGAAGGAGTTGTTGTATTTAATAGGAGTGAACTGATGCTACAGTTTCTTCTAGTTTGACTTTTCAGAACATGATTAACAACTGGTTCATTACAGTAAGTGGAAAACTACTGTGTTTGTAAGAGGTTTTCCAGTTTGGGTGCACCAAATGACCATTACAACTCTATGTTGGATACTAGAAAGCTGTACAGTGGTACCTTTTGGTAATAACTTCTGATAATTCAAGATGCAAGGAACAGAAGGAAAAACAAGTCTGAAAGTGCTGTTTAAAGCAGCTTAAAAAAAAAAAAGATGGATTCTACAGAGACCTTACATATTAACAAAACCAATATAAAATTGCATTCTTTATTTTTGGAACAGTTTGAAGCTTTAAGAGTCAGCATTGTTTAGTGACTAACCCTTACATTTTGATTTTTGAAACAGCACTGAAAGGGTGTATTTCCCCCAATAAAAAGTCTAACAGTGATGGAAATGACTACATTTCTGCAAGATGAGAGTAAAACTAGTAGAAGTCTTGTTGAAAACAGTAACTATCAAAATTAAGCAGCATTAGGTTAAACCCAAACTGTTAGCTGGTGATCTGTGTAATGGTAAAAAGCCTAACTGTGAAGATGTGATACTTTTTGCTTCTAAGTTTGTTTGAAATGCAGAATACTTCTGCTATAGTCAATGCAGCAGTCATTAGAACCCATTCAACTGCTGTACTTACGGGTGAAGGTCACAGCAATGTTACCATTTCCTTGTAATGGTGCACATAACATGGTAGGAAACATACCTGGGTTTACAACAAGTGTACTAGGTACAGCACGAACAGATTGTATGGCATTGCATCGAGCACGGATTACAACTGGCAATGAGTTGGGTTATTAAAAGATGATGAAGAGTTGTCATATAAAGTTTCATAGAATGGTTTAGGTTGGAAGAGAGACCTCAAAGATCATCCTGTTCCAACCCCCAGCCATAGGCAAGGACACCTCCCACTAGATCAGGACGCTCAAGACTTCATCCAGCCTAGCCTTGAACACCTCCAGGGAGGGAGAAGCCACAACCTCACTGGGCTTGATTTGGTTTATTGCAGAGGTTTGATTTATTTTTTGACAAGTTGTACAGTTTGTAGCATCTTCCCCTAAGAAGGTGCTGTGAACTACAGAAATGTCTAACACATCAAGAACACTTTGAAGATGTTACTCATATTTAAGTGTGTGGGGATGGCGACATCAATTCAGAATTATTTCATGTCTTAGGGAATGATGCTCAAATTTCTTTCAGTCTTTGCACAGGTACAGGAGTAGGTTGTCATGCAGTTCTGTAGTACAGGTTGACTGAAATGATGCTTAGAACCAATATGTTATTTGTGTACATATGAGTTGGGAAAGCCAGAACTGAAGCAGCTGATTTGAGCTATAGCACAAGTAGTTTTTTGAGGCAGTGATTCTGCCTGTGCATAAAGTTTCTGGAGAAAACTTGCAGAAACATCCAGATAAATAGCATGAGAGTTTTCAGGGATGTCTACCTGCATGTGCCAAATAAGAAGTTAATTCCCACAAGATTGTTTCAGATTTTTTTTTTTTTAAAGCTTCAACTAGATAACCACATGACAGGACTCTCATGTAGAAAACACAAACTGAAAGTTTGATTTCAGAACAGCATCAAGACTACAATGTGGAGAGTACCATAAAGCTGCTCTCTCAGTTACATGCTATGGTGCCAAGCAGCTTTATGGTACCAATTTTGCACATTAAGTGGTGTTTTCATACAGAAGTTACTTGGACAGCAAAGGATTCATTGCACAGTCTGACCTCAGTTGCTTTGATGGCTGCTCTCAGAGCTGTCCATATCTCCATGTCTGTGGGTGAGGCATTCTGCAGCCTTATGAAAACACTGTCAAGTTGTAAAGAGGCTAATGTAGATTATGTGATGTTTGCTATATTATAAATCTGATTGGCCTGTGCTGCAGCTCCTCAGACATTAGCCAGATTAGTGGCTATTTGGAAAAAGGTTCATCAGATAGGACACCTGTGGTACCTCAAGAGACTGGCAAATAGAAGGTTTTTCCTTGTTTCCTGTGCAACATGCAAACTACTTGGTTTGGCCAGTACTCTGCTATGTTCCCATGTGAATACATAGTTTGATAATAGCTTATACTGGTCTGCTCTAGTAGGCTCTCTTAATTTCTTCCATTTACTCTCATGCCCTCTCTTTCTTGATCTTTAGTCACTGCCCATGTAAAAAGTGCCATCCTTGAGGTTCTGTAAAAAGCATCCAGCACATGTAGAGGTGCACTTCTTTCCATTCCCTTTCTTCATGATCCCTTCATTTCTCTTTTTCTGGGACCACAGTATCATTTGTGAAGATAGTGAGTATTGACAGACCCTGCTCTTTGTGCCCTGCTGCTGGAGTTACACAGGAACTGTGTGTCTTTGATGGGGTGTATGTGCAGCAGGAGAAATAACTAAATAACGTAAAGGGTGAGTGCCAAGAGGATGGAGCCAGGTTCTTCTTCGTAATGCCTAATGAAAGGACAAGGGGCAACAAGTAGAAGTTGAGGCATAGGAAGTTCCATGTATATGTGATGAAAAATTTCTTCACTGTGAGTGACAGAACACTGGAACAGGCTGCCCAGGGTGGGTATGGAGTTTCCTTCTCTGGAGATATTCAAGACATGCCTGGATGTGATCCAATGTGGTCTACTATAGGTGGTCCTGCTCTGGCAGTGGGATTGGTCTGGATGATCTTTCAAGGTCCCCTCCAGCTGCTGTGATTGTGTGATTTGTTACCAGTAGCTTTGCATGCATTGTGAAAACACTAGTTTTGACAAAATACTATGATTTTCAGTGTCTTTGCAAAATGAAAGGAAGTTTATGCATTTCTTTGGCCTGTCCCATTTGGTTGCTACCAGGAATGACTAAAAGTTTCAGCTGCTTCTTCAAACAAAAAATTATCAAAATTCTCAAAGACATTGGGAAACCTGGCATTATGGGCTTTCTGCTATGCAATTTTTGTTACCAAACCCAGTATCCTCTGTGTGAATTAGTACTCCAGCAATGGTTCACAGGTCAGAATTATAAAAAAACTGAAACAGTTCTCTCCATTCTTATTTATGGATTCTGTCTGCACTTTTGTATGTGCTCTTTGGCCTGTCCTGAACCTTGTACCAAATGGCTCTTTCCTCAACAAAGACACCCCAAAATGGAACAGTATTGCAGCTGAGAGAAGACTTCACAACATAATTATGGGCTGTGCTCCTGTTTGTGCTCTCTGGAGTGATGAATGTCTTTTTCACATGACATTGCTGAGAAACTCAGCCTGTGATGGACAGGAGAATTCTGTTTCCTGTTCTGAAAACTTCTACCTAGCCAGCCTGTTGTACTCCATCTTAAAGAGTCCTGTTAGGATCCAACTGAATCCTGGGGTGGATTGGTTTGTTTGGTTTTCTTTTATTTTCTTTTTCTGGGTATTTTGTTGATTTTCTAGGGTAAAAGTCGTGTCAAATCATTAAATCAGGCTGCTCTCCAGTCTTCAGTTGGATAGGGTCTTGACAAAAGTTGCTGTAGTATCTGGAGTAAATGCAAAGCAAAGAGATAATATTTTCACTTTTGAAAATAAACTTTAACTCTGTTGTTTGATATAGTTCAGGAGGTAAATACACGATAGTTTAGTTTTAAATAATAAATTTAGCATTGAATAATTTCCCATTTTCTTCTAAGGTAACATTTTCAAATGATAGGGGACCAAATATGTCACTTAGAGCATACCAGCTATTCTCTATTGGTGCCTTTAGTAACTGGATGTTTCAGTAATTTTAAAGATTGTCCAGTTTTATTGTAGCATCTAATAAATATAGTTGCTGTAGTTTGTATAATCTGTTTTTGTCCTCTGTGCTTGCAGAGTAAAGCACTAAAGTTTTTCACAATCACCGCACAGACCATGGAGAGCTTTGTGAAGTCATTAAGTGAGGACATGAAACAGCAGGATTTGGATTCTGATGAAAATCAGTTTGTATTAGCCTTGGCAGGGATTGTAACAAGTAAGTGAATATTACCTCTCGGAGCACCATTCCATGTGAACTGGGAATTTCTGTATTGTCTTACGTGCTTCAGTAAACACAGCTTTTCAGTGCTTGGTATCTTGGGTGACTGCCTCGTCTTACAAAGTTTTGTCATTGACACTTCCGTGAGGGGTGCAGTGCTTTTGGAAGAGGTAGGAAAAGAGCTTTTGAGTAGAGCAGAACTCCACAAGAGCTTTTGTTGTTTAGTGTGCCAGCTTTATTGAGTTGAGCAATTGTATACCAACTTGCAATCTTGTTTCTTTAGAGGGGAACCTATAAGGGTCGCCTTTTCTTTAGTCTCATACTATTTTTGGATTAATGCAGCTTCTAGTTTCATAATTCACTGTTACTAGTAGGATAATGGCCACTCTTGAATATGTATTTTAATTAAATAGAACGATGAAGGAGTTTGACCAGTATACTTTGTTGCTGCACTACTTGCTATGTAGATGAATATTGTTTGAAGTTTGCTGTAGAATGTCATAGGCCGTTCTTCACAGCTGACAATTTTTAGCAGTCCTGATGATGAGCAGAAGCTTCTGTTTGAAACATGACTTTTATGGTGATGTTTTTTGTTCTCTCACAGACGTGGCTGCGCTGGCATGTGGCCGTGAGTTCTTGGTTAGTTCAAGTCGTGAATTACTGGACACAATGATGCACCTCCTGGGAGACATGAAGCCAGGACTCTGTGCCAAATTTAAAGTGTATGATAGCTTCTTTTTGTCCCCGCCTTTCAAATGAGATGCATTATCTTGCAGTTTAAGTCACAGTTATGACAGTAGTTTTCCCACTTATATTAATGTGTTTTCCTGGAGAGGAAACATATTTTGGAAACTTCTCACAGTAGTGTTCCTTGCAGATATACCAGCCCTGGCTACAAGGCTAGTTTCATCCACATCATGTCTCTCTGGAATTTTCTATGCACCATAATACTGTGGGCATGCACCCTTTTACCTTAGGAGGGGCTCATGAGTTGAGGGACACATAAGGAAGGTATGAGGTCAAGTTTTAAAATGGAGAGAATATGGGAAATGGGGAATATGGGACTCCTATTTATCTTTCTAGTGGTGTAAAATGCTACATCTGCTTAGGGAACAAAGTGAGTTGCATATCTGCTGAGTGCTAAAATTAAATAAGTCTATTCTCCTTAGTAGCCAAAGCACCATGCATTTAAGTTTGTAAAAGGTAATGTCTACGAAAAGATTTTGTGATACATCATTGTAAAGAAAAGGACACGTTATACAGCTCAGATAACTGGAGAAGTTATACTTAAATAAGCTGTCGTCTTTGCCTTTTCCTCAGAGCTGTTACAAGCTGGGGAGCTATGGCCTTGGCTGAGCAAGTTACCAAGTACTTGCACATCTGCTAAGCTGTGGGCACTTCCACTGTGCAGCTGGTTAATTTGGTCACAAAGATGGCTTAAGCCGCTGTGATGTTCTTTTCATAAATGGGACACACATACAGGGACACACTGAGAATTCATACCCAAGCTCAGCTGTCACAACTCACCTGACAAAAAACCCTGTCAGCCACAGTAGTTTGACAGCCTCCATGCAGGCATTTAGGCAGGCTGTATGTGATAGGGATGAGATCAGGCTCGTTCTTAACTTTAGATGTGTTTTGTCTTCTTTAACCTTAGCTATCGTGAGGCTAGAGGAGTATCTGCTAACTGTCTGAGCTCCTTCCCACAGTCAGGGGAAGGCGACAGGGCTGTCAGATAATCTCTCCAAAGCCTGTGTTGGGAAGAACAAGTTTTCCTCTGAAGGTGCTTGTCTTTCCTTGTTGGGTATCAAGAAGGAAGCCTGTGCTGTAGCTAGTGGTTAGATACTTTGGTGTCAGTGATTTACAGTGTTTAACCAAGCACTGAGCTTGAAGTCCAGCACTCAAAATGGGATTGCTAACTCTAGCAACAGTGGGGTTTTTTTGTAACTAAAAGATTTTTATGAGAATGTCAAGGGAAAAAGAAGTAATGTGTGCCTTCATGTGGATCACAAACAAAAATAACCATCATGGAAAAAGGATCTACACTTTCAAAGTCTCTACAGATAAAAAAATAATGAAGGAGGACTTTATTTTGAGGGGAGAAAGGAAGAAAAGTGTTTCTAAACACATACAGACATGCACACTTTGAATTTGAAGTGAATATGTATCTAGATAAATTATTATTTTATCAGATTGCATTAATGTAATTGGACAATGTAATTGGATTTGAGAGCCTTCCTTTTGAATTGACTTTTAGGTAGTTTTTTAATCATATTTCAAAATCTGGCTACTTTGCAGAAGAATTACAAATGGTGATATAAACTTGGCTGCCATACAGCAATACTGATAAAATATACATAAAACAATCCCATGAAGTAGCAAGAGATTCAACAGGGGCCAGCCTCTTAGGCTAACAAATTGAATGAAGCTTTAAAAAGGAGGTTGCACAAGGTTGGAAAGAGAGAAACGTTAAGCATATGTTACAGTAGCTTAAATTCAGTGCAGTGATCGTGTTTTATGATACTCAACAGAACCAGCAGGGTTTCTTTCTTACTCTAACTTGCCATTTGATTTTAAAAACCAAAACAAAACAACTGTATCCTGACAGTAGAGTAAGGGCCAAAAAAAAGATTTCTTTGTGGCCTTGTCGTGGAACAACGGAACCTAATTTGCTCAAATAATTTAGTGCAAAATGCTTCCCCTGTGTTTGCCATTCATGTGTGTGGCCAGGTTATTTTATTGTTTGTGAGCTCCCTATGTGTCTTGTTGCTGCTTAATTCTTAAAACACATTGCTAACATTGGATTGCTTTCCTGTATTTTGGGGGGATCTTACACTCTCCCAGCTCAGCAAAGAAGGATTTTTTTTTTTTTTCTGTTTAGTTTGTTTGTTTTTGAATGGTTCGCTGCATGTAAAGTGTTTTAACTGCTGATTAATATGAAATAATCAATATTTTCATAAGGACATGTGCCAGGAGAACTTCCCTTGCTCCCTACTATAAGGAACAGAAGGCAGTACAACATGAAAGACAATTGTGAGATAAGGATGTGATAGTCAACTGAAATTTTACTACAGTTTATTTACATATCGATAGACTCTGGAATCATAGATAATATTTAAACACACACAGACTTCTGTACATATACGTAGACACCTTTTTAAAACTATATCTCATGGACAAAAATGTCTGTATGTTATTTTGGAAATTCAATGTGTTTCAAAACATCACCGTGAAAGGACATAATCAACTTAAAATTTAATCAGTTAGAGAAAAAAAAAAAAGGCTTATTTTTTTCAAGATTATGTTTTTCCTTTGCTTAGTTTTAAGGTTTTACAATTCTCTTCTAGCTTTTATTTTCAAGAATACTTTTCTTTATAGTGTGACAAATCAGGAGAAACCAAGAGTCTAATTCTAGGCACAGCAGTATCAAACAAAGTAAGCTGAAGAGAGGAGTTCTCTTTCCTCTCTTGGTTCTCACAATCCTTTGTTTTACTTGTACTAGTATGTAAATAAAAAATTTACAGGGAAAAGCTGTAATTTTTGTTCCAGCCCATGAGTATGTAATAAACATATCCAGGGCATCTGCGTGAATGCTGGAACTGAAATTGCATGGCTGAAATTGCTTTGCCTTTCTGAAATAGCAGTGGTGTGGAAGACTGTAGGTTTTCCTCTCATTCATGTAAGATTTGTTCAACATTTGTGACTGCTAGGCAGTCAGACATTTACACAATTATTCATAGCTATATTTAAAATATTAGGAGTGTTCAACTTTGCTTATGTAGCAGTTGAACTTAGCCTTTAAGAATAGGCACTTTAGTACATATTTGTACATGTTCTGTACTATTAATTGGTACATTTTATTTTTTAATCCCATGTATTAAACAGATGAGAAGGGGCTTCATCTGTGCTTTTAGTTCTGGATTTTAAAGAAAGCATTAACAGATATAGTAGTACAAGTTGTTAATTAAATTTGACTTGCCTAAATAGGAGGACTATGAAGTGCATAATTAAAAAGCTTTACATATTAAAACAAAACAACAAACCAAAACCAACAACCAACAAACCAGCCATCCAACCAAACCCCCAACAAACACCAACCAAGCAAAACAAAAAAATCCACAAACCAACAGAAAATTAAGTCTAGCTAGTAATGATGTGTGCCAGTTTTGTACCATTAAGCACTGCTGCAATCATTATTGCAAAAAAATCTGCTAGTACTAGTGGTGAGGGTTGTGTAAAGAGGCTCTGGAAATACTTCTATCTTGTGGCCAGGTGAGTGAGTTGGGTTAGTAATAATATGCTACTGTATTGGCTTGTGGTGTGGGTTACTACTTCTGACACTCCAAAACCATGACGCTTCCCTGGATCACCACTATCTGTCTCTTTTGTCTGCACAAAGCAAATAAGTGAAATAAAAACACAAACATAGCAGTGTCTTTCTATGTCACTTTATTTCTGACTGCAAATGTCAAACAGATTAAGGATGAAAGACATTGTCAAGAAAAAAATAACAGTTTCCATTATAACATACTGATCAGTTATTGATTGTTGTACTTCTGATTATAGGTAATTATGGCTGTTCTGTTTTGTCAGGGCTTGGGTTCTGTTCTGGAAGCCAGATAAGAGTTGCAAAGGCTGTATGAGAAGTGTGTGGTCTTTACAAGCTGCAATTTCAGTCTCGCAGCACATCTTGCTGCTTGTCAGTGGCCACTGATGCAGTAGATTTAATAATCTGCTGTTTGTTCTTTTTACTTCTTAAGAGCCAAGGTGATTAAACACAGGATGCTCCAACACATAATCGAAGTTACCCTTCTTACAACTCAGGTTAGCCTGCAATGGGTTACTTTTTTTCCCCTGCATTCTGAAGGCGTGGATGGAAAATGTCCAAGTGTCTGCTGGTGGAATAGTAGCTTAATCCATAAGACTGGGATGTGAAGCGTGAAGTTCTTTTAGAGTAATGTCATTTCCCTTTTGTTTGGAAATGGTGGCAGTGCAGTGACGTGCAGGTTTATCACAGTCAGGAGATGCAGCAACAGCCAAGCTGGCCCCAGAACAGAGGAGAATGTTCCAGCCCATTCCTGTTTCCCTGTAATTGTTTTGTATGCAACCTGGCACCCAGCTGTGAAGAGGTTTGATGCCATGTTTCATAAATGTAGGAGCTCTGCTCATACATCTTCCCTTTCAGTTATCCAGAGTATTGGCTTGAGTGTTATCTTTTAAAAGAAACTATGTTTTTAAAATAGCATCCATTGTAGCACATCATAAAGTGTACTAATGCTCTGTCCACTCAACTGCTCCCGAGCTGGAAGGTTGATCTGTATAAAGACAGGGCAGGAGGACATCACTAGAAGGGTGAAGGAATTTGTAAGATGACTTCTGACCTCAGAGTATGTCTCTCTTTTCAGGATCATTGTGGGCCTTTTGGCTTGAAGTTACCAGTATAGCAATGATCTGGTTCTGAAAGAGGCCAAGCACTAGTTTGTCATCTTAATGCTTTGTACTTTTGAATATCAGGGCCCATTCCTACTGGAAGTCAGAGGGAAATTAAAATAATTTACATTAAGCCCACTGAGACTCTGTTCAGCTGAAAAAAGAAGGGTTTATCCACCAAACCTGTAAATTAGTGATTGTTCTGGACAGCTTTAGAAAGGGAAATTCATTTTGAGCCCCAAGTTACCATACTTTTCAGATAGCCAGAAGTAGCTAAAAGGAAATTTTGTCTTAGGCATTTTATCTGCTTAAAGAGACAGAGCTGCCATTTCTGCATGCAGTTTCCTGTACCTCAGCTCTGTGAATGCTAAGGCTGAGAAGGTATCTGTAGTCAAACCCATTTTCCCTGATGATTATCAAATTTTGCAAGTTACTGATCATATTGAAGTTTTTACTGTTTCTAGTAACTTTAGTGGGATTGGCAGGCTAGAGCAGTCCTTCAAAGTGCTGAGCCTTCTCCAACCTAAGTGGTTTTCTCTGTGTAGAAACAGGCTTTGATTTAATTTGTATCCTTTTATGTATGAGCCCCAGAATGACTAAGGAACTTCCTGATAAATTAGGAAATCCTAGTTTTGGAAACCCTTGAAAATGTGGGCTGAAATGAACATGTACTTACTATGTTTGTTTTTATTTTGTCATTTATGCATGGATATGCAAGGGACAATCTTGGTTTCAGTTGGTCAGGGATGTTATCTTAGCAGGGTTTTTTTTCCAATATTCAATGAAGGAAATGTGTGTTAGACCTTCTCTGTTACCTGGAAGACAGGTAATGGGTTCTGCCTTCCTTCAGTGACCATAATAAAAAAGCGAAATACATAAATAAATGAAGATTTTAAATGGCTTTGAGTGTGCCCAAATGTTTTTTAGAAACAGTTTTGAAGAGGTACAGGTGAGAGTGCTATTTGTCTTGTATTACCCTGATGTTAATCTGTGCTGAGGCATGAGCCCAGTTTACAGCCAAATTGAATTCCAGTGTTGCTGACTTTAAAAAAGAAAAAATATTTCCATTTGTACATTGGGCAGAATCAATCCAGATGCCCGAAGGCAGAGTAAATAGGAAAATCCTTGATGACATTTTACAAGACAAGAAGGTTTTTTAAAGCAGTGCCTCTCTCAATAGCCCGGATCATAGGGTGCTGCCTGCTGGCAAGGGCCTGGAGAGCAGGCAGAGCAAGCCAGTTCTTTGTCTTGCACCCACAGCAGAAGAGACAACTCTAGCTTAGGGGAGAGTGCTCAGCTGATCTAGGACTACTAATACCTCCCTTTTCCTTCCTTAAAGCCTGTCCTCTTCCAAATGCTTCGGTAGACATAGTAACTTACCCTGCCAGCACAAAGATTACACTGGTGTTTGCTGTATGCTGGCTATGTATTGCATCTGTTCCTGTTGGCAGGAGGGATAGGAGGATGCTTGAAAGAGGATAGCATAAGCGATGTGTCTGTGTTTCAGCTGACTTGAGGGTCAGTGCACAGCAGGGTTGGCATGGCACAATCAGTGTGGCAGAGACTTTGATGTTGGTTTCAGTACTCTGTCTACAGTCTTGCTTTCTGTATTTCCTAGTGGCCTTTTTCTGTGTCAGGGCAAACAGGTTATTTGAGGTTATTGTCTGCCTGGTAGAGATTGTCCCTACAAAAGTGCTGTCGTATAGGTTGTGTGGTCACATAAAGGCAAGCCCTGGGCTTGTGTATCCCATGTAATGCATCTCATGGAGTTAGATGAGACTTCCTTAGTCTCACATGGGATGATTTAACAGTAGAGACAAGGGTTTGCACAACATTGCTTGTATATGAGACTTGTCTCTTTTTAGAAAAGCATAAATTATTAGCTTTCTGCACCAATACATGCTTGGCATAAATAGCAAAAGATGGCAACACGTGCATAGAAACCAAAGGACATAATATCTATTTCTCTTTCAATTCTAGGCTAATGCTGATGTCACTCTACAACGTGAGTATCAACATGAAAGGCTTAAAGTACATCAGTGAAAGCCCACGGTTTATTCCTTTGCTTTGGTGGCTGTTGAATGGTAAGTTGCTCAGAGGAGCTTGGAAATTGTGAGTTAAGGGACTGTAGATTGGCAGTAGGTGTTGCAAATAGCAATACAGACATTTATATCTGTAATGTGATTACGTGTATTTTTTGTCAGATCAAAAAGCAAACAAAAAGGACAAATAGTTAGAGGGAGAAGACAACACGTTTTGCCGCATTTTGACAGTGTAGCATTCCACTAATGTAAAATTTATGGGTGGTAGAATTAAAAATAGGCAATAGAGAAACTTGATGAAGCAGATTGAAAAGAAGCCGCCCTGTATTTTCACATATTTTTCCCCTCAGGGTTTATTTTAAAGCTGGTGTCAGATCGCTACCATTTAACAAAAGAAAATGTAGCTATGCTGTGCTTTGGGGAAAGAAGCCAGCCTCTGTAACTGCACACACCTGTGACAAGAGTGACCCCTTCTGCAGCTAAAGAGAGGCCTTGTGCTCTAATAGGATTTGGGCTTGAAGGGCTTGAGTACTATTCTCAGCTTTGCCTTTGGCCAGTGCAGGACTTCAAGGACATCAAGGACTTCTCTTCCCACTGTCAGGTACATGAGTGACATCAAGGCTCTGCTCTTTTGGAGGCTTCAAATCCCTGTGTAGGAGCCGGCAGAGACTGACGTTGTCAGTGTGCGTTGGACTTGGCTGGCAGCTGTGTGCACAGCTTGTAAAGGACAGTGAGGACGGCAGTAAGGATGGAGCCAGGGCACTGTCCTGCCTCTGAACTGCTCCTACAGTTCATCTGTCTTGGCTTTCTGAAACTTTTGTGTCTTGTCTGGAGAAGATTTTGGTATACAGTTCATAAGACGAGGGAGGTTAGTCACCTCAACACTCTGCTGCTATGCAAAACCTTGTTGTAGTATTACTAGTAAATTGTAACAGTAGCTGAAGCAAGAAAGGTTCCATTTGCTTTTTTCAAAGGAATCATTTCACAGTGAAGTTTTGGAAAAGGTTTGATTTGGCCTGATAACCTGGAATCTATTTGTATGGCTTACACTTCCCACAGCTGATTTACGTAAAACATAAGTACTCACGCTTTTCACCAATAATTTATGACTTGCCCTTCCGTAACCTCAGAAAATGAAGTAACCTGTGTAAAACTGTTGGAGAACATCCATTTTATTCTATTTTTCTAAAAGAGTTTGAGAAAAATTGTATTCTTTGAGAACTCTGGGTACACGGTCCTTTGTTCTGTTGTGTTTAGGAATTGGACGTTAGTTCAGATATTCCTTTTGCTTTGTGTTTGGCTAACATAACATTGAAGGCTTTGAGGAGACCTTATAGCAACCTTCCATTATCTGAAGGGGGCCTAAAGGAAGGCTGGGGAGGGACTGGTCACAAGGTCTTGTAATGACAGGACGAGGGGTAATGGGTTCAAACTGGCAGAGGGGAGATTTAAATGGGATATTAGGAGGAAGTTCTTCACAGTGAGGGTGATGAGACACTGGAACAGGTTGCCCAGGGAGGTTGTAGCTGCTCCCTCCCTGGAGGTGTTCAAGGCTAGGCTGGATGAGGTCTTGAGTGTCCTGATCTAGCGGGAGGTGTCCCTGCCTATGGCGGGGGGTTGGAACTGGATGATCTTTGAGGTCTCTTCCAACCTAAACCATTTTATGATTCTATACTTGAGCTGTTGTTCTAGCAAAAAAAAAAAAAAAACCCAAAACAAACCAAACAACCCAAATCCCTGCCTGAGTTCACAAGTATACCCTTCTAAACGTTATGATAAAGAAGCTAATCATTTGATGCAGTTGATTGGTCCTAGGCCACTTAAAAGGATGAAATGTGACACAGTTATGATGAATGTGCAGCTGCTAATGGAAATAAAAAGTGGAATAGTTAGTCTGTATTGTTAACTGTTTATTGCTGGGTTGTAGAAGGAAAGGTGGGCATAGCTAACCCCTTTGCTTCCTGATAAAGTTCTCCAGTTACAGCAGAGAGATCCTCAGATAAACCACATCTACTGATTCAGATTTTTTACTTCAGGAATTTGTTTACTGTCAGTGGGGGATGGGTGACAGGTTTGTATATCAGATAAGACATCAGATCTAAGACCTGACCTTATTCCCAATTATTTCATATGCTATTGCTGTAGTTTTCTCTATATCGAGTCTATTTCTGTAAGTTTCAACTTGTAAACCTCAGTAGCTTCCTCCTCTGTTTCTGTGGCCAGCATCTTCAAGTTCTGCTAGCCATGATTCAGCTTATAAACACCTGAAGCTGTTATATCACAAGGCCTTTGATTTTTTTTTTTCCATGCTATGCTCTGCTGACAGGGCATCCTGTATATGCTGCTTGCCTCCAGGAATATGTTTCAAGGAGTGTTCTGATTAAGGCTTATGAGATAATTCAGCTTTCCACAGTTGTAAACTTCTATCAGCACTCCTTCTAAAAGAGGTCCCAGAAATTATCCTCATGACTTTCAACAGATTTTCAACGAATCATTCTGCTTGTTTTTCCATTGTCAAATCCACAACTTTCTGTGAACTCGGCCCACAAATCAAGGCCATTTTTCTCCCACTGGCCTGTACAAACCTGGTAAATCCCTCTATGAATTCTCAGTCTCCACCCAATCTTCTCAACCCCTGAAGAATGCCCTTCCCATTAAGTGAGGGGAGCAAATAATTCATTTTCTTTGTTTCCCTTTGTTGTGTCTGAAGCAAAGAGGGATTTGGATCAGGTTGTCTTTTTGACAAGACAGAAATACATCTTGACATTGAATAGATGGGTATTAAGAGAAAGGAGTCGAAATCTATTAGAGGTTTCTGGTGGAATAAGAATGTTAACAGCAAACAGGGGTCATCTGTCCTGCTGTCTTCAGAAAATTTGAATGAGCCAGTATGACTTCACACTCACTAAGGAGAATTCCTAATAGCTATTTCTGCTGGAGGCTGTGCTGATAGTAGGTGAAAAGCAAACGTTTGACACACTTTGAAGGGAATGCAGATTATTGTACTTTTAGCACTTTATGAGATGGGCTATATTTTGTTCTTTTATGTTCTGCCTTTTAAAACCCTGTCTGAAAGATGGGCACCCTTTAATAGGCAGTTGATTGCTGAAGAAGGTTAACTGTGATAGCTTATGTAGCAATTGTATTCTTGTGTAAGTATCAGCTATGCCTACCTATGCCTTCCCAGCCTGGTGCCAGCATAAAAACACGAGAATGTTTATTTGGATTTCTGGCTGTGGAGCAGCTTGTGGGATCAGTAGAGTTCTCTTCTTGTGGAGCACCATTTGCTTGCAGAGAAGCTGTTCCCTTTCTTGGAGAAAACAGGCAGCTTTAGTGTGCTGCATCAGCTGCTGTCCTTTTGGTGATGTCTTGACTAAGGGTTTTGGATAACTTTCAGGTGTAAAGAAGCCCTGACCTCAGCAATAGCAAAAGAAATTATATAATTAGGGTCTCTTCCAATCTGTGGATCTGTGAATTTTGGATGGACATGTCAATATTTTTTTCTGGTGGTTTACATCTATAGATGCAATAAGGCTTTAGGGCTTTCATGCTGTAATTCCAAAGAGGTACTGGGACTTTTCTCTACCAAGGATCTGCTGAAGAATAAGAAGACACAGTCAGCACAGGTATTGATAATAAAGACTAGATTTGTGTTTTCAATTGTTAATCATACAGAATATCTACCAACAAATGGGTGCTGGAGAAAAGAAGTCAAGGCTTTTTGTTGTTCTGGGTTGTTTTACAGGGTACTATCCTATATCTTTATTTTGGGTTTTCCCCACTTCTCTTTGAATGCATTTTAAAACATTGCACTCCTTGGGTAGATGAGAAAGTGTGGGTTTCAGAGACGTTGTCAGTGACATTTCTCATACATAGCTGGGAAATTACTCTAGGTACTCCATTGAACAACAGACAACAAGAGAAGTATGACTGGTTTTAGGTCTTGCCCTTCAGTTTCCTTCTCCACAGTTCCACACAGAAATCTAACCTTGTTTATCCAAATGCTTTGCAGATGACGGTCTCTATTATAAATGCCTGCATAAAGCACATTTCATTTTGCTAATAATGCTGCTTGCAGCCTTCAATATTTGCTTTTCATGACTAACACTGAAGGTTTATAATGCCTTGCTTCTCTGTTTGAATTGGTTATGGCTGAGAGGTTTTGAAAATTCAGGTTATTTGCATGGCAGCATGTTATTTAGAAGACATCTGGACAAACAGAACACCCCTATTTATAAACTCGATGTCTGTCTGAAAAGAAATTTTGGTTCATAAGTCAGTTAACAGACTTCCACGTACACAAGTTTCATACTCTTCAGGCTGTGAAATTAGTCTTTAAGGGAGGATTGCCCTTCTTTCCTTGTGAGGCCACACGCATTTTCTGAAATGTAAAGATGTCAGCTCTGACGCAGAAAGTCCCTGAACCATAGTTAACTGGGAGGCTGGAAGAGTGGCTGGGGGAAGTCTCACTGAACACTTGTCCTTTTCCATACTCTTCTCCAAGCAGCTGCTGCAAATGATACTTGCCCAGATGAAACCCCATCTGGGTGTGGTGTGGCCATCTTTGGTCGTCTAAGCAGGGAATTTCTTGGCTAGGTCCTTGCCCTACCTAACTACAGACACGCAAACTGATGTTCTGAGAAGCACAGTGTTTCTCCTTTTTGTGTATGTAAGAAACTTGAACTCTGGTAAATGCATTTGTCATTGGTTTGTTCTTGTATTGTTAATCTTGTTCAGTAGCTACTGTGGGAGTCCTCAGAAGCCTAAGCTGGGTTTGATGGGAGCTGGACAACGTTTTCAACAGCTCACTCACAAATTGCCTTGTCTGTGCAAGCTCTGTTTCACTCTGAGCCCCTCAGAAACAGTCAGGCATATTGGCACCCAATTGCTGCTTCGATCTGAACCCTGGGGGTCTTTCTCAAGTGTTTTCCTGATAAAAGCATGACAAGCATGTGTTAGTAGTAGAGTGGTTGGCTCAACGCCATGTGAGAGCAGCCGCCTGGCCAGAGAGGGGACTGAAGCTGCAGCAAACACATTGCGGGGATAAAGTGCATCTCTGTCTCTAAGAAACGCAGCAGCAAAGTTTAGTCGTTTTCTGCCATGGTGTTCTCCCTGCTCCTTCCCCACATAGAGCCACTATTGGAACGCTTCTTGTCTCCTCAGACTTAGCAGTGTTAAACAAGTGTCTGGAAAACGGTCTGCTGCTGCTCCATCAGCACTGGCAATGCTAAGAGATCTTAGGTGGGGCAGAGCTGTGGCCCTGTCAATACCTCGCTCGGTTAGACACACTGTGACTGTAGGTAGTCTGACAGGTTCATAAGGAAGAAGGAAGAGTGTCGCGTTGCCCCTTCATGCTAAAATCAGGGAGTAATGGAATCGAATGACATTTACAGCAATAGAGGGAAGCTTTTGAAACCCTGCTTTTGTACACACACATAGCTGTAAACAGCTTGCTGATAATAAATCTTGCGTTCAGGTGGCAGGGGAAAAAGGTATGGGGACATCTAAATGGAGTTCACACAACTGAGAGGCAATTGTAGATAAGCTGTTTAGCATTGATGTAATGCAATTATTTAAACGTCCCTGTGGGGAACAGTTCATCGCAGAGCATGCTGCTAATGACAGATGTGACTAAGATCTGTCCACGCTATCAGTTGCTTTTGTCACTGACTGAAAGCCAGTGACATCAAAGGGTAGTGCTGGTAGCTAGAAGAGCGTCAGCAGGGCTCCAGCAGTTTCAACACGTTAAAATTGCATCAGCATTTTACGATGGTGGTAGGCTTACGCTACCTTTGTCATCCCCCACTGAGGCAAGCAGCTTGATTTCTTCCCCTGTTCCCCAGAAATAAGGACGATAGTTTTGAAATTTTAGTTGAAGAGACGTGTGTGTGCTAGTTGTGGAAGGATGTGATACCGTGAGTTGATTACAGCTGAAGGGTGGGTTTTTTCCTTTTTGATCTCATACAAACAAAATGTTACTCAGCCAGTGTAGAAATAACTAAATCTGGAATGTATTAAAATAAATGTAATGCTGATTCCTTTCGTTTCTTCAAAGTGCTCTTTAGGCAAGGCTGTCAGGAAGAAAAACCAAAACAATCCCTGATGGTATTGGAGAGACAAGAGGAGGACTTCCAGGGTTTTTTGTAAAAATCCTCTTAGAAAACATGATTACCCATAATAAGTGGTGTTCTCAAAACCACATGTAGCCCTGAGGGAGTATATTTTAAGGCATATGTATTTATTTAACTTGAAGCATCTCAGAACACATGCAAAATAATGGCAATCAGAGGTTAAATGCATATTAAGTCATCTTCTGGTGCAGGATCATTTCCTTCCTTTGCTGTATGTCTGAGTGTCTAATCCGTTCTTCATTTGAGTGACTCAAGCCATTGACTTTTCCTGGTTCCTGGTGGACATTCTTCCTAGAACCTCTTTGCTCTTACTGGAAAATGCTTCTGCTTATCAAGCTGAAAATAATTTTCTGATCTCCTGCGGATCCTAATTTTGCTGGCTTCCCTGCTAATGCGTCTTCCCTGATCAATTCTTTACTTTGTATGTTCTTTCAACACTTGCAGATAATAGTAACATAGATGTCTGTAACAGGATTAATAACAAAGCACTTTTCATCCAGGGATTTAAAACATCTTACATATATGAAGCTTCACAGCAGTACTGCAAGCCATTAGAAGTATTAATGGCTTTATTTAATGGAGGAATAATGTCACATGGAGGAGGATGGTAATGAACTATACATAGATTTTACTCTCAAAAGCTTCTTTTTTTCTTATCTGTTTCAGCTGTGGTTTGTTGCTGCTGTTTCCAGAGAACAAATGTAGAATAATACAGAGAAAAAAGACAGGTGATAGGTGCTGAGTTTGAACATTCTCTTTGGGGAAAAAAAAAAACATTATGTGAAAGAACTTCTTGCAGACATAAAGACAAAAGTGGAAGGAATGGGAGGATGAATTTAAGGCCATTTGGTCATATTTTGATTAGTTCTGAATAAATCCAAAAACCTTATCTTTCACCCAGATGTTTTCAGAAGGACTCAGTGAAGTGTTGCTGCCCAAGCAATTGGACATAAAATCTTGCTGCTGTGTTGCTGAGTTGCAGCATTTCTCCATGAGTTATAACTAACTGCTCATCACTCAAAGAATTGCATGGGCTTGTACTGCTAGAGATAGTGATGGTAACAGGCTCCAAAGAACCCAGGTGGCAGCAACAGGAGTGGTTGTGCTATAGGTATGACCACTCCTATGGAGCGTGCAACACTATATTTTTTTTTAATGTTGGTTTGAATGTCTGAAGTTGTCCAGTATGTCAGATGACTAAGTTCATTGTTGCACAGAAGGTCAGAAAATGCTTTTTCTTGTTCAGGTTTGAACAACTGCTGTGTCCTCAGGAGGAAGCAGAATTCCTTTCTTAAGAGATTTAAAATAGGGTTAAGAGACTTTAAATAGGGAAGAAAAGGTATGGTAGCAGAGACCTACACATCTCATTTATGATGTGAAATTGAGTAAAAGAGAGTGTCTGGCTTTTGGATGTAGATCAGATGTCATGGTCTTTAAGCTGTATTTTGGCCATTTACTTAAAAGTTCCCCTCTCAACGGTCAGTTTCAGGCATAAAGACATAGTCCACCACATTCCATTTTCTTCTCTGTGTGCTTTCAACATTTCCTTTTATGCTTTAATGAATAATTCTCCTTAGCCCTTTTTCAAGTCACCAGCATTAGGTGTTTAATAAGCCAGGAATAGAAAAAACTTGCCTTGGCCCACCAAATGCGTCCTTCAAACTCAGTACAGTGTGGTCTGTCACTACTCCTTCAGTAAGATTTTGCTCTCTGTGATGGTTTTGTGCACAGAGTGCTCTGAATTAATTTTTCTCAGCATTTCTGCAGAATGCTTTATTAAAAGCTTGCTGAAGATTAGATGTGTTAATGCAAAACACATAAGAAATGCATGGCACGTGGAACAAATAACTACCTCAGCCATAAAAATGTTTTATACATTTTCATTTGGAATGTGCAAAGTGGAGAAGTGCAAAAGCTGGGGTGGGGGGGGGGATTTATACCAGATGCTTTTGCTAAAGCTATAAACAACCAAATGCAAATGGACTGTTGGGAGCAATTAAGATATAATGCATAATGTTTATGTAATTAAAAATACATCCTGTGTTGTTAACGGTAGAGTTATTTATTACATGTCTCCCCAGCTTAAGTCAGTCTAAGGTCTTTGCTGCATTTGTGTGACACATCCCTAAGCAGCAGTGCTTAGCTTCAGTACCCATTCCAATTTTGTGTATACTGAATTAAACACTTGGAAGGTTGATACACAAAAAGTTTTAGAAAGATTAATGTTGTATTGAGTTTTGAAGAATTTCGAAGGCTTGGGTAACAAAAAAGAGATAAATTAAACAAAATCCTTGTTGTTTACTGCAAATTTTGGATTAGCTGGCTTGTTTGTTTTCTAAGTCTGAACAGTCATGACATGTAGCTTGTTTTGCTCTTAAATCAGATTGCATCCAACAGTACATCTTGGCCACTGACAGGACAAATTCAAGGTGATAAACTCCTTGATTTATAGCATTTTCAACATCTGAAAAACAAGAGACTGGTTATCTCTCCCTTCCAAACACTGCTGAGCACAGGCTGCTGAGAAGGGCAAAGATGTTGATTTTAAGTTCCTTCTAGAGGCAGCCAGCCAGCACCAAAATGGCAACTGTGAATTATGAAACTTGAATTATTCCCTATCTACCTGGAGGGTCATGAGGGATGGCACCACGGAGCTTTACTACTGCTTTTTTACCCTAGGTGATCCTGCTTTTGGCAGGAGAGTTGGACTCGATCTCTGAATGTCCCTTCCAGCCTCTAATATTCTGTGATTTTGTGGTGTTTTTTTGAACTTGTTTCTAATAAACATTGCAATTTTCCCCCTTTCTCTACACTTTTAGACCCAGATGCAGAAGTTTGTCTTCACGCTCTGCGGCTCCTGCAGTCTGTGATTCTGGAGCCAGAAGTGCTGGCCAGGGCAGCCCCTGAGATGCGCGACACTTTGCCATTTCAGCGTATCGTTGCGCTGTCAAGGAGCCGCAATGCAGACCTGCAAACACTCGCAAAAGAACTACTTGAAGATCTTAAAATACTTGAGTACGAAGCATAGAAGAACTCTATGACACCAACTGCTTGCGTCTTTCCTATATTTTTGTCCTGCAAGAGCTGTTGGGAACGGACTTGACTGGAAAAAAAAAACCAAACCCTGTGCCTAAAGCCCTCGGACAAAATCCTTTTCAGAAATTAGGTAACCCAGCTGAAAGAGCACTTGGGAAAACATGCTGGGTTTTAGCTCCCAAATGCAGTCCCAGATGACCTAGTAGAGTTGGGGCAGGCTTAATTTCTTTGAGTAGGATTCTGTTGATAATGGCTTTCCAAAATGGTCCAAGGTTATATTGTCTGTTTGCCAAAAAGTAAAGCAGTTTTCTCATTCATTAGAGGCATATAGTTTATTGCAGTGCTAAATAATCCTTTTGGTCCATCCTGAGGAGTTACTGTGCTGTGAGGAAAACTTTGTTGCTTTTCATAACTCCGCTATCTTGGAATGCATCCCAAGTTCCAGTTTTAGTGTTGTTATTTCTCACCTCTCTTTTTCTAATCTAATAAAACTGAAGTTCTGTAGCGTGTAATGGATCCTGCTTTCAAAATTTGCATTCAGATTCACTCAAACTGCAAGTTGACCCTGCCTGTGGCTGCCAGGCATGCTGGAAACTGAGCCTTTTGTGGGTTTTTTGTTTTTTGTTTTTTTTAAAAAAGCCTTGAAAAGACAAGGAAATTAATTATTGTTGTCCATGGTTCCTTGTTGTGCACTGAAGAGGCTAAAATGAACCACTTCCCTCATAACTGCGGTGTTTGTTAGAACTTCTGTGTACAGTTTGCTTCCCTCAGTGGTAAGTACAAACATTTGTGTGCCTTGCCCTGGTAGAATATGCACATTTTTAATTAAACAAATAGTGTCCATTTCTGTAGTGAAAGAAGCACAGCCAGTTAGCTGGTGTTATGATGATGATGATCAGAGGGCTTGAGCATCCTGTGAAGACAGGATAGGAGAGTTGGGGTTGTTCAGCCTGGAGAGGAGAAGGCTCCAGGCAGAACTTGTAGCAGCATTTCAGTATTTGAGGGGGATCTACAGGAAGGCTGGGGAGAGACTATTCAGAAGGGCTTGTAGAGATAGGATGAGAAGCAATGGTTTTAAACTGGAGCAGGATAGATTTAGGTTAGGCATAAGGAAGAAGTTCTTTACAATGAGGGTAGTGAAATACTGTAGCAGTTTGCCCAGAGCTGTAATGGATGCCCCATTGCTGGAGACATTAAAGGTCAAGCTTGATGGGGCCCTGAGAAACTCTGTCTAGTTAAAGATGTCCTTGCTCACTGAAGTGGGGTTAGATAAGATGGGGTCCTGTGATGGTTTGGGAGTTCCTTCCCCCCACCCCTTTTGAAATCACCCAGACTAGACTCAGCCAGCTTAAAGTTAAGGAATGAAGCTTTATATTCACATCTTAGCACAATATACAAGCAGATATTTACAATATATTACAAATATTTACAGCTATGTAGATGAAAAAGGCAATACAGAAACACAGTACTCCTCCCAGAGATCAGTCACCAAGATAGGTTCCCAACCACCCTCCACCTCCCACCCACCAATCTTACCCTAGAATCTGCCTTATGTATAAAGTGAATTAGGAGGATGGGTGAGGGGGGTTAGAAGCAGAATCGATTAGTTGGGTTACACAGATCCAGCTAGAAGGCAAGGAGAGGGAAGAGAACAACAGCCAGAGCTCAGAGCAGAGCAACGTTCTCTTATCTATGTTTATGTCCTTGCTTTAGTACATCTCAGCAAACCTATGAGGGAATTAGACATCACCATTGTTTTTCTTTCCACAGCCTATAACCTAATTTCTCTCATTAAAATATTCCAATTAACAACCTCAAACCAGCACAGGTCCCTTCCAACCTGCTGCATTCTATTTTTCTGTGCTATTCAGGAATCCAGCAAATGAGAAACTCAATGCTCTAGGAGCAACCTTTTTCCATACCAAAGTTGCAGTACTACAACCATGAACCCAACATGTTAATAAAATGCAATGTGGACAACACTAAGGTATAGCTCATCTCACATTGGGCTGTTTGCAGAATGATGGATGTTCAGAGTTAGAAATGCAGTAAGTCAGCTTAAAATTACTTTAACTAAACAGCTCAAATGCTACAAGCAATAGCAGTCTGAATTGGAAATGAAGATTAAGATAGAGATCTCACATACATGAAAGGGTTGCATGCGATTCTTCTGTGTCTGATTCAACACTATGTTGGGCTTAGCACAGGCAGATATTTTTGAAGGCTTTAAAGCTTCTTCAAAGCGTGTTTGCTTGGGATTTGTTTTCTTATCTTGCTATCCTAGTTAGGCCTCCTACAGTTTCATCCTAAAGGGATCAAAATAATGATTAGTAAATTCCTAGAATATCAACTTACGAAAATACTCACTTTTTAGAAACACTGAAAGGCTTCCACTTTTCTGTTTAGTGGGTACCTGCTCATGAAGGTCTTGTAAATAAAGCCAGTAAATAACAGAAAAAGAAAAAAAAAGACCCAGTGCTGTGAGTAGAAGAACTGGTAAAGCCTCATGTCCTGTGGATTTGAGATGTTTCTGGAAAATCTCCATCCTTCCCAGACCTTCTCCCTGAAACCAAGTCTGCCCAAAGGGCAGTAAATGTGGAATGCATGAGCTGAGGGTGATGTGGATGCTTACAGCCAGGTTAGGAAGCTGTGGTGCTGGGTTGGATCGCTGCCACCAAGCACTGTGTACATCACTGCCAGCTTTCTCCTCATGAAAGTTTTTAGGGGTTTTTTTGTTTGTTTTTTAATTTTCTGCTGTTACCCTGTCTGGTTGTGGAGCTTGATGGAGCTTAATTATCTCTGAGAAGTCTTCTCCCTATGTCAAGTTTGCTGGGAGCTGAGTGACAGGGACTGGCACCTCATTTCCATATGAAGTCAGGAAACAAAGCACTCAGAACTATTAATTTTAATTGTATGTCCACTGGCATGGTCAGCACTTAAAAGCAGTGCTGAAAAATGTGATTTGAGACACTACAGCTTTGCCCCAGCAATCTGCTTGGATTTGATTATAAGTCACAATGCAAAACTGAGTGTGTGTGTGTGGGGGGGAGGTGGTTGTGGTGGCTGACACTCCTGTCAGGGTGTGCAGCCATTCGGTGAGGTCTGAACAGTTTGGAGAGCTGGGTGAAGACAAACCTCGTGAAGTTCAGTAAGAACAAGTGTGGGGTCCTGTGCTGGGGAGGAATAACAACAGGCACCAGTATAGGTTGTGAGCTGCCTTGCGGGAAGCAGCTTTATGGAGAAAGACCTTGGAGCCCTGGTGGACAGCAAATTCTCTATGGGGCAGACATATGTCCTTGTGGCCAAGAAAGCCAACAGTATCTTGGGGTGCATCAAGAAAAGTGTGCCCAGCAAGTCTAGTGAAATTCTTCTCCCCATTTACTCTGTCCTAGTGAGACCATACCTGGAATACTGTGTCTAGTTTTGGGCTCCCTGGCTCAAGAGGTACAGGGACCTGCTGGAGAGAGTCCAACAGAGAGCCATGAGGATAACTGGGGAGCTTGAGCATCTCCTTTGTGGAGAGAGACTGAGAGCCATGTTTAGAGCTCTTTAGTCCGGAGAAGAGATCTCATCAATGTCTATAAATATCTGAGGGGTGGCTGTCAAGTGGATGGGGCCAAACTCATTTCAGGGACAGTGGATACATACTTGAACATAGACAACAAGGAACAGTGGCTACAAACTGGATCATAGAAGGTTTCCCCTCAACATGGAGAGAAACTTCTTTACAGTGAGGGTGCACTGAAACAGGCTGGCCAGAAAGGTTGTGGAATCTCCTTCTGTGGAGGCTTTCAAAACCCACCTACCCTAGGTGATCCTGCTTTGGCAGGGAGGTTGGTCTCAATGATCTCTGAAGGTTCCCTTCTAACCTTTAGTGTTGTGTGACTCTGTCTCTGAACGATCTTTCAGGTAACTTTATCCTCAGGTGTAGCTTGCCAGGACTGTTTCTTCAGAATCCAGACATCAGTGGTCCACCAGTCTTAAGAAAGTCTTTTTTTTTCTGTACTAAGTATTTGATTATGCAAGACAAAGCCATTCTATCTGTGCATGGCAGCATATCTTCAGATAGGGTGAAAGTATCAGAAGCATCAGAGAGAAAGAACCTGTGGCATACAGGCCTCTAGAGAAGTCCACCTATTTTCTCCAAACTTACTTTGTCTAGCTGTTTGCAATTCATGCTGTGATTTTAATTCTTTATTTGGGTTTCTTGAAAAATGAAAAGGCAACATTTGAGGGAAATAAATTAATTGCAGGGTTGTTTTTGCATGTCTGTGTTTTTTTTGTTGTTGTTTTGTTGATTTTTTTTTTTTTTTAAAGGGAGGGGTCACTAGAGTTAAATTATGGCAATTATAAGGTATAAGTGGATGGCAGCCAGAGATAAGCCTGACCCCTTAACATTTCAGAGTGTTTTTGTAGGTCCTGTTTTGCAATAATAAATACAGAGAAGTTTTCAGGTTGCCCTACTGTTGGCAGACAGTGGCTTAAAAATCCCATTTGTTGCTAAGTTTGAGAAATCCCTGCTTGGAGGAGAAGAGCTTTTAAAGTTTTTATTTGTCTTCATGTGGCTTGTGCCAGAAAATAGATTGATAGGTAAGTGTGCACCTTTTTTTTGAGTTTCTTTCATGCTTGAGACACGTGGGGTTTGACAGTTTATGAGTAAAAGAAAGTCTTTTAATAATAGGTGGAATGTGTCAAGGCTGTATTTCCAAAGTTGGACAATGGATGGTGGACGGAGTGCAAGGTGACACTGCAAGGTGCTGCTGCAGTTCAAAACCAGCCAACGTATGCATTAACAATCTCTGTTTGCACTTTTGCTGTGGACTTATGCTTCAGTCTGAAGCTGTGGGCCGTTGGGAAGCTTGCTGGTGTAAGAGGAGGAGTTCAGCATATCCTTTGGAAAACACCAGCTTTAGAATGTTGCTTTTCCTGGGTCTCGTTGAAAAGTTTACGATTCTCACGTGTGGCAATTCATTCAGTGAACTGTCTATAGTAACCCACTAAGTCTGTTGCTTGCTTGCAGGTGGTTCACACAGTCAGAGCACTAATTTTGCTAGCCCTGTTCAAAGTCCACAGTTACTGCATTGTTGCCATTTCCTCTGTTGCACAATCTCAGAGTTTCAGTGGGGAAGAAAATGTGAGCTTGGTGTTCGGATTATCAACAGTTACTCCAGATTTCATAGAATCATAGAATTGTTAAGTCTGAGAAAGACCTTTTAAGATTATGGAGTCCAACTGTAACCCAGCTATCATGCCCATTAAGCCATGTCCTGAAGCACCACAGCGACAGCTTCTTGAACACCTCCGTGGTGGCAACTCCACCACCTCCCTGGGCAGCCTGTTCCAACACCTTGCCACTCTCTCAGCAAAGTTTTTCCTAATGTCCAATCCAAAACTCCCCTGACAAAACTTAAGCCCATTTCCTCTGTTCCTGCTGATGGTTTCTTGAGAGGAGGCTCAGGGGAGACCTTATTGCTGTCTACAACTACCTGAAAGGAGGCTGGAGCCAGGTGGGGGTTGGTCTCTTCTCCCAGGCACCCAGTGACAGAACAAGAGGGGACAGCCTCAAACTGCATCAAGGCAGATTTAGGCTGGACATTAGGAAGAAATTCTTTAGGGAAAGAGTGATTGGCATTGGAATGGGCTGCCCAGGGAGATGGTGGAGTCACCATCCCTGGAGGTGTTTAAAAGGAGGCTGGATGAGTCACTTAGTGCCATGGTTTAGTTAATTAGAAGGGTTAGGTGGTAGGTTGGACTCAATCTTAGAGGTCTTTTCCAACCTGCTTAATAAAGTGACTCTGTGAACACCAGCCTCACTACAACCTCCTTTTCAGGTGTCTGTAGAGCACAATAAGAACTCCCCTTAGCCTTCTCTTCTCTAGACTAAACAAATCTAAAACCCTCAACTGCTCCTGGTATGTCATGCTCTCCAAACCCTTCACCAGCCTCATTCTTCTTTTGCTCATGTAACTGAAGGCAAAAATCTGACTCACGCTAAGCCACCTCAAAAGATAAAAAACCTGTCTGAAAAACCCTTAGAAGCAAACTCCTGTTTACTCAGCAGTACCAGCTCATAATTACTATTGAACCTGACTCTCTTTGGTTTTACAAACTACATACGGAGCTGCTGAAATGACATCAGACACTCCTGGGAAATACTGGCTTCTCATATTGGGTGCTGATGATCAATTAGATGCAAATGGAAAATAAATGAAGAGTCCCTAAATGTATTTTCTGGAACTTTGAGGAGACCTTAGAGTAGCCTTGCAGTATCTGAAGGGGGCCTACAGGAGGGCTGGGGAGGGACTATTCACAAGGTCTTGTTATGACAGGACGAGGGGTAATGGGTTCAAGTTGGCAGAGGGGAGATTTAAATGGGATGTTAGGAGGAAGTTCTTTCCAGTGAGGGTGGTGAGACACTGGCACAGGTTGCCCAGGAAGATTTTGGATGTTGCCTTCCTGGAGGTGTTCAAGGCCAGGTTGGATAAGGCCTTGAGAAACCTGGTCTCTCTTTGGGGGTTGGAACTAGATGATCCTTGTAGTCCCTTCCAACCCTGACTGATTCTATGATTCATGGACAGTGCCCCTGCCCATGGCAGGGGGGTTGGAACTTAAGGCCCCTTCCAACCCAAACCATTCTATGAATCTATGGATCATTCTGTTACGGTTGTTTAAGAGAGGGAAGTAAGTCAGAGGAAAAATGAGAGAGGGTGGCAATTCGGTCACAGCTGAACTTTCAGATGATTTGATTTCAGCTGGTTGCACCAGTCATTTATCTGCTGCTTTGGGTTGACATCTGCACTTGTGATATGTGCTGATTAGCACAAATTGGACTTCAGAACTGATAAGATTTTACAAGCCTTGCGAGTGTTGTGTGACTCATCTCTGCTACTTCCAGTCCGACAAGGATTCTGGAGGTGAGAAGAAAGTTTTACTGGGGAATAAAGAAGCCGTTTCCTCTGCTATTCCTGCCCAAGGCATGTGCTGCAGGTTCAGGGGTGTGCAGAGCATTGCTGTCCCTTCCCTTCCCTTCCCTTCCCTTCCCTTCCCTTTCCCCTCCCGCTGTGCCTGGCCATGTTGGTGGTGCTCTCTAGGCACTTCTGATCAGCATGCAGGAGCTCCTGCAGCCGCCAGTTGCTTCTCATCCATGCGAGCTGCGAGTTACAGCTGATAAAAAGTAATCCGGAAACTCCTGAGGTCATAGGGATTTTAACTTCTCTGATGTTTTATGATGACCTTTACAACCTATAACTGGCTCGTTCAGAAACCTTGACAAGACTTTGCCCACGTTACCTTTCTGCATGTGATTTACAGGACCATAATGTTTATTGTGGGCGCGACCGCAGGGAGAGCGCTGCTGGTGCCAGGCTCTCCGTCTTCCTAACCGTGTGTACCTTTCACTGTCTGTGCTCTCGGGCTGCAGTCACGAGAGGCAGCAGCCACTGAGGGCAAAGCTACTTGTGGGCCTTGGCGAGGGCAAGGTCTTGTATGATCTTGCATAGGGCTGCCAGATGGATGGGAAAACTCAGGTCTGAGTGAGCTGATAAGGTGGCCTTCGTGCCACCTGGGGCTGAGGCAGAGGGGTTTGTTAGGTATTAGGATATCATAGAATCATAGAATGGTTTAGGTTGGAAGAGACCTCAAAGATCATCCAGTTCCAACCCCCCGTCATAGGCAGGGACACCTCCCACTAGAACAGGTCACTCAAGACCTCATCCAGCCTGGCCTTGAACACCTCCAGGGAGGGAGCAGCCACAACCTCCCTGGGCAACCTGTTCCAGTGCCTTGCCACCCTCACTGTGAAGAATTTCTTCCTAACATCCCATTTAAATCTCCCCTCTGCCAGTTTAAACCCATTACCCCTTACCCTGTCATTACAAGACCTTGTGAACAGTCCCTCCTCAGCTCTCCTGTAGGTCCCCCTCAGATACTGGTAGGCTGCTATAAGGTCTCCTTGAAGCCTTCTCTTCTCCAGGCTGAAAAGCCTCAAGTCTCAAGCGAGTTGCTTGAAACTCTGCAGGAAGATAAATGAATCCTTTCTTCTGTAGCTCTATCGTTGCTGAGGTCCAATGAAGTGCAGCAGCCACCCTGTCTTGGCACAAAATGCAAAGTGGAGAATGTAGGAATTAAAAGCCCAGGTCTTGGGTCTGTGCCCTTTTCTCCTGAGCAGGATATGGTACCCAGAATCAATTTCAGAGGCACTTTGGCTTAGCTGTGGCAGATATGAAAGCTGCCCCTCACTGCTTGCCTCCCGAGGAGGTTGTGTCTGCTCCCTCCCTGGAGGTGTTCAAGGCCAGGCTGGATGAGGGCTTGAGCATCCTGATCTAGTGGGAGGTGTTCCTGCCTATGGCAGGGAGTTGGAACTGGATGATCTTTGAGGTCTCTTTCAACCTAAACCATTCTATGATTCTATGATTCTATACACAACTTCACCAAAGGACTTGCTGCTATGGTTCCTGGCATTTTTTATGGCTGTCATGGGACTTGGGAGAGGCATTCAGAAGAGTTTCTGTCATTTTCTCAGTCAGTGGGTTTCTGGGAGCTGCTGGCATGGGAGAGAGAGTGGTTAGCATTCAAAGCCCAAGGAAAATCACACTGGGGCCTCATGCAGGGTCATTGTGATGGGAGTCCCTACTGCTAGGCATAGAATTGTACTGGATTGGAAGAGACCTGTAGAGGTCATCTAGTCCAACCCTCCCTGCATGTGCCAGAACATTTGCTTAGAGTTGGAAGACCTTGAAGGTGATGCCATGCTGATGGCAAAGAGAGAGAAAAACCAGGAAGATGAGGCTGCAGACTGGCCTAAGTGGGGTGCTGAGGGCAAGGAGGTCTGGTTCCCACAAGGCAGTGCCATTCCTGCCAAAAGGTCTGCAAAGCTCCCAGTGGGGCTTCACTAACCTGACATGAAGGGTGCAGTAAATGGGGAAAAATCTGATTCTTTGCGTGAGGAGCAGAAGGCAGCTTCTGCTGAAGGGGAGATTTCCACAGAGCCAACCTGCTGGTGGGGAGCACAGCTGAACTGCTGTGCCTCACAGCAGACCAGGAGCGAGCTGTGGCATGGCAACAAGGAGCTGGCACTTGTGGCTCTGCAGTGCCACTGGGCCTCTTTCTGTCTCCATCTGCCTTCTCAGCCACTTTTAAACATGGCTGATGACACCTCAGGGTTGGGCTGGGTGGGCATCAGCCAGCTTTGGTGCAGTGAGGACAGCAGAAGCCATTTGACAGCCCACTCCATGCCACTGCTGATGACACCAAGTGGAAATATGAGGGAGATTTTTGGACAAAAAGACCATTGCGCATGTGGGCAAGCTGTCTGAAGCCTTTTAAGCCAAGCACCTCTTGCCTCCACAGCATGAATGGTCATGAAAGAGGGTTAAGAAGAGTCTTAGTCAAGCACAACCCTAGAAAACCCAAATTCAGCAGCCAGACAGCTCTGCCACCATTCCAGCCTGTGGGTGAATCCTGTTGGCCAGTCATCAGCAATGAGAGGCAGTGAAGTCTCTGAGGAGGCATCCTTCAGGAAAGTGCACAGCAGCCAAGTGGGATGGGGATGGACATGCCCAGGATCTGACCAAAGGTCCAGGTTCTTCTTACAACAATGGTGCAGTCTTTTTATCCATCTGGGTGAGGGACACTGGCACAGGTGATGCTGAATGAGTCTCCTGAGCTGCCTTACTTTTGTAGATGTTTGAAAGCAACAGAACCTTGCCTGTGCCAGAAAGTGGCACTAGCATTGTGTGTGATGCCTTTTCTGAGTGATGAACCTGAGGAGAAGGACAGGGTGGCCATCCTGAAGGGCAGACACTGTAAAACCAGTCTCTGAGGAGAAAAAGCTTACCTGCTGGCCTCCCTGTGAGTTCTGCTCACCCTGGCAGCCCTTGCTGGCACTGAAGTGTGCAGGCATAGCTGCTCACAGGGAAAATGAGATTTCTGGGAGATCTGTAGTGCATTATGGGCACATAGCCACAACACAGGTGTGGGAGATGGGCAGGTGGTTACCTCTACTTTGTGTGTACAGGCTCCCTGTAGTGCTTGGAAGATCCCCAGCATGCACATGCTAAAATAAATGTGAACTTATGACTGCCTCCTATTTCATTTCACAGCTTTGGCTGGGCGCAGCTGCATTTTGGAAAATGCAGTGGATGCTTCCTTCTCTGCCTGCCAGGGAGATGCAGAGCTCTGCATGTGCTCAGAAATCGTTCAGCAGCAAGAAGTGATTGCTGTTCTGCCCAAATTCATCCTTTCTCTTACTTTCATTGTAGTAACTGTTTATTCCTTCAGAATGATTTTCACGACCAGCATTACTACCCTGCAGCAGCAGCAGCAGCAGCTTAATGTCTTTGCAATGAGCATAGGAGCAGGAGTGAGTCACCCTTGTTCCAGTAAGGAAGCCCTTTCAGGAAGCCTCTCTAGCAATGATGTCCTGTGCGGCCCTGATCTGCCGCTGAGCTATTCAGCTTTAACAATGCTGACAGTGTGTAATACTGCCCCGGAAACCTTCAGAGATTGCTTGTCAGACACAGCCAGTGTCTCCTGTGCCCAGGCAGTTAATCTAGCAGCAGACAAGAAAGCCAAGGGAAAGGAGGTACCCTCCTGACTGTAAATGGCAAGAGACCAAAAGGTGCTGGCATCGTTTCAGGAGCACCGGTGGCAACCTTGGAACACAGTCACTGAAAATGAGATCTTAAAGTCAGCTGAAAATCTGAGCTGCTAAAAACAATAGCGCTGCTGTAGGTGGCCTGGCGAGAGGGGAGGCTTCAAGGGCAGGTTGAAAGCATGAGAGCACAGAGAAACTAATGTGGAAGCTGCCACAAGGGAGGCAGCTTTTGAGTGATGTCCAGAGCCTGTAATGCAAGGTGCTTGGTACTCCCCAAGCCTATGGCCTTGGAATGAGATGCATTTTTCAAGACAGAGAAAGTGAGAAAGTGCATTTGCCATTAATTTTTAATTGTAATGGAGTGCTGTGTAATGATAGGTAGATTCTGCTGTATAGGCCCTCTGCAGCAGGGAGTGGAACACTGGCAACCTTCTCTCTGAAGAGGCTGTTGCAAGAGAAGTGTGAAGGAAAGGACTGGAAAATGCCCCCCAAAAAAGAAACATCACTGTGCAAACTGAGCATTTCCAGTGAAGTGCTCTGCTGCTACTGAATTATAGCTTCTTTGACCTGCATTTTGGTTTCTTTGGGCATGAGAAGATTGTATAACTTGTGCTCCAGTAGAGATCAGGAGGTATTGTCTCCATGATTTATGCTGGAGCCCAAGATGCAGCCCTCCAGGGTGGGGTAGGGCTATTGGGCTTACCTGGCACTCAGGGAATGTGAATTCAGTTTCCCAAGCACAGATCTCCTGTGTGCCCAGTTAAGCAGTATGGATCAGATTTGCTGAAGGTCTGAGCTTCTGTTGGAGCATTGCTGATTTCAGGGGGAGCATGCTGGAGGGTGCAGTCCTCCAAATTAGGTTCCTAGTTTCATTTTCTTTTTGAGTAAATCTCTTTTCTCCCTATGATGGTTTGAACCAATTGGAGGATTTTAAAAAGAAATTAGACTGTAGGCTGAGAAAGGAAAACATTGATGATGCTAATTCACTCATAGCTTTACTGAAAAAGAGAGAAAAAAAAAAGTGTTTAAGAGTTGTAACCCAAACATAGATAAGACAGAGCTGCTTGAGCTACTCTGGCTGCTGCATCTTTCTCCCTATCTTCCTAGCTGCATCTGAATAATTTCACTAACTTCTTTTCCTGCTGCTAACCCCCCCAGGTCCATCTACCTTCACTTATCTGGTGCATAAGACAGATGGTGAGATAAGATTGGGAAGGGGGGAGGGTGGTAGGGTGGTTAGAAACCCCTTTTGGGGATTCTGATCTCTGGGAGGGCTGTGGTGTTTCTGTATTACCTTTTCACTGTATATTTCTGTAAATATCTGTTATACATTGTAAATATCTGCTTGTATACTGTGCAAAGCTGTAAATATAAACNTGGGCTGAAAAAAAATCTTTGCTATAAGTATCTAAAGTGTCTGGGAGACACAAGAGGGCTGACGAGTACTGCGTGGAGTCTAAGGCTGTGGAGGGAAGGAGAAGAGGGAGCCTAAGGTGTTGTGATACCCAGGCTACAGCTTCCAGCTTCCAGCTGCCTCCTTGCTCAGTTGGTTGTGTAACTGTGACATGGAGTCTCTGCTAACTTGATAGGACTCCCGTAGGTAGTGAGTGAGATCAATGCAAGCTGCTAACAGGACACATCTTTGCAAAGACCTGTGAGTCTCTTCTAGCTTAGGAAATGTTGCTCCTCTTAGGCTACATAGAACTCAATGGACAAGAAGGCTCTGGGCATCCTGCTCCTGCCTATCTGCAGTCTGTCTTGCGCACAGCAGTCTCAACTTGGGCAGTGTGAGCTCACTTGGACTCCTGTTGTAAATGCAGGATGTGGATGCCAGTAGGAGCAGCTCCTGTACTGAAGGAAGAGCCAAAACTGGAGTTCCTGCTCTCACCACCATAGGTTATGTAATACTCCAGCCTTGTGCTCCTCTGCCCTTCCAGACAAGAGACAGCTAACATTCTAAATTAAATGCTAAGATCATAGAATCATAGATTGGTTTAGGTTGGAAGTGACCTCAAAGATCATCCAGTTCCAACCCACTGCCTTAGGCAGGGACACCTCCCACTACAACAGATTGCTCAAGGCATCATCCAGCCTGGCCTTCAACACCTCCAGGGAGGGAGCCCCTGTGCAACCTGTGCCAGTGTCTCACCACCCTCACAGTAAAGAACTTCCTCCCAACATCCCATTTAAATCTCCCCTCTTTCAGTTTAAACCCATCTAAATGAGATGCTAAGATCCTAAATGAGAATGAAGACAAAAGGACAAAAGGTCAAAGCATATTCTGGCAGCAAGAGGAAGATAAAAAAGAAACTGGCTTCCAAGGGTGACACTTAAGCACAGTGACGTAGAAAGGAGGAGATTCTGTTTATGGAGGAAGTGAGAAAGGAAGTTAGAGTGGGGGGAGGAGAAGCAGCTCACCAATGAGATCTTGCCCTTTAGGACAGGTCAGAGGTAGGTCTGCTCCCTGGGGAACTCATTTCCCAGAAGCAGAAAGCAGTGTCTGTGGCTGCATTGCCTGTGGCACTGGTGAGCTGCTCAGTGCTGGTCAGGGTTTGGGGAGGCCTGTGTGTGTACTCGGTCATAGAACCATTTAGGTTGGAAAAAGACCTTTAAGATCATCAAGTCCAATCCTTACCTGACTGCCGAGTCTGGTGCTAAACCATGTCCCTTAGAACCACATCCCTGCCTCTTTTAAATGCTCCCAGGGATGGGGATTCAACCAACTCTCTGGGGGAGCCTAATCCTTCAGTGAAGAAATTTCTTCAAGTATCCCATCTAAATCTCCCTGGGTGCAGCACAGCCAGATCTGGTTCCTTTCCTTCCCCCGAGGAGGTCAGGTGAGGATCCTTTTCAAGTATTGAATCTGTTCATTCTTGAAGAGCTTGACTTCCTTGGAAAGAAAAAGGTAATGGTCAGGAAATGGACAACCTAAGGCTTGGAGCATGTCTTGAAAACTGGAAAATGTCCCATGTGTTTCGTTCTTGCTGCTTGTGGGAGCCAGGAGAAGCTGGCTGAGTCCGTGGCATCATCCTGGCTGCAGATCAGTCATCTCTCAGACCTTCAGCCAAGCACAGCATGTGTTAGTGCTGCCCCTGCAGCCCTCATCTCCCTGCCAGGTCTCAGAGAAATTCCTTTTGTCATTTCACCAGGTCTTAGAGCATCGCCCTCATAGCGCTGCGTTGCTGGTAGCTTTGGACATTGTATCTAATAAGCTGACAGCAAGATAGCTGCAGTGATTCTATCCTCGTGGGGCTGCAAATCCCCTCTTAACCAAGCTGGCTGATAGTTCAGCTTCTCTGCACCAGCAATAGGCATGAGATTGCTGCTGGGCACAGAGCTGAATTGAGAGAGGGAAACAGCAGCAGCAGTGACTGGAGTGCTGTGTAGATACCTGATCTGTCTTGTGCAACTAAGCCAAGAGTGCCAGGAGCTTCCCAGCTGTGGCAGGGTACCTTCTTCTGTCTTCTTCATGGCCACTATCTGCAGAGAGAGGAAGGGAGGTAGACCAGTAGGTGCTGTGACCTTCTGTTTATCCTGACCCCCTCCAATGGGCTTGCTGTAAATCTCTTCCTTACTCTGCCCTGCAAGTGATGCTTCATTGTTTTGTTTTGTGGTTATTTTCTTCTTTGAAAATCTCCCTGTCCTTGAGTTCAGATGGCAGCCAATGCTTGAGATGCAACAACAGAGTTAGGGCAGAGGGTCTCCTAGGTGTCTGGGACTGATGAAGGGAATCTTTTTCCATCTCTTACCTTTTTCACTCCTTTCCACAGAGGCAGGCACCTTCGTCTGCTCTCTTTCCTCTCCTGCACATTGAGCCCTTTGTATTGGACGAGGCTGAAACTGCTGTAGTGGCTGAGATAGAGCTATCTCTTCTCACTACTAATACACTTGAATTTGAGTTGGGCTTGTGTGAATGGGCATTCAGAAAGCACCTTCAGTATCATGCAGGAAATGCTATCAGCTCTCAGTTGTGCCCTGTGATAGGACAAGGAGTAATGAGTGTGAACTACAGCATAGGAATTTCCACCTCAACATCAGGAAGAACTTCACTGTAAGGGTCATGGAACACTGGAACAGGCTGCCCAGAGAGGTTGTGGAGTCTCCTCTGGAGACTTTCAAGACCTGTCTGGATGCATTCCTGTGTGACCTGTGCTGGATTATATGGTCATGCTCTTGCAGGGAGATTGGACTCCATGATCTCTGGAGGTCTCTTCCAATGCCTAACATCCTGTGATACTGTGAACTGCAGGACTTCAGATGCTTCTGCCAAGGTGGGAGTGGACGAGGACAACATAGAATCGTAGAATCATAGAATGGTTTAGGTTGGAAGTGACCTCAAAGATCATCCAGTTCCAACCCCCCCTCCATAGGCANAATCTCCCCTCTGGCAGTTTAACCCCATTACCCCTTGTCCTCTCGTTGTAAGACCTTGTGAATAGTCCCTCCCCAGCCCTCCTGTAGGCCCCTTCAGATACTGGAAGGTTACTATAAGATCTCCCCGAAGCCTTCTCTTCTCCAGGCTGAAAAGCCCCAACTCTCTCAGCCTGTCCTCATAGCAGAGGTGCTCCAGCCCTCTGATCATCTTCGTGCCCACCTCTGGAATCACCAGTTACTGGTCTCAAAACCACCTTTCAATGACCAGTGTGATTTTTCACCAGAGCTGGCTCCTTAGATATTTTTATAGTAGGTAAAAATATGTCCCTGTCCAAGGAGTACAAATGAGCTTCCAACACCTATAAGATAGAATCATAGAATCAGTCAGGGTTGGAAGGGACCACAAGGATTATCCAGTTCTAACCCCCCTGCCATGGGCAGGGATACCCTACCCTAGATTAGGCTGGCCAGAGCCTCATCCAGCCTGGCCTTAAACACCTCCAGGGATGTGGCCACAACCACCCCCCTGGGCAACCCGTTCCAGGGTCTCACCACTCTTATGGTGAAACCAGGGACCTCTTGATGTCCTCTTCCCCCAGGTTAGGAAGAATTTGAAGGCTGCTGCAGCGGATACCAACATCTCAGTGGGGACGTTCCACTGATCTTTGCTCCAGCAAAATTAATATTTGCTTCTTCTATTTCGAGATGAATAAGAAATTCCAGCAGCTGAGCTGCCATCTCAGAGGAGCACCGCAGAAGGGTATGGCTAAAAACCCAGCATTATGCTGAGCTCCTGGGATTGCCAGGCAAGGCATCTCTCTATTAATGATGACATTTAGAAAAAGCACTCCAAAGGTTTGATCTTGGTCCCGTTGGGCATTTTGCCATAGATCTTAATGGCTCTGTGGCTGATCTCTTAATCTCTAATGCACCTGTGCAAACTTGACAGTTTATTGCAATTTCATGCTTTTTGGAAGCCGTCTCACGCTAATGCCATCAGAGAGAGTGACTTTTAAGGTCGTTAGCGTAGGATATAGCAAATAAATAGTAAGAGAAAACAATCTGTAAATGTCATATTTATTTAACACACAGAGGATCTCCTGAAGGGCAGTTATCCTTATGTCTAGAGGCAGCATGGAAATTACATTCTGTGGCTTAAAGATGTGGGGCCGTTGGAAGTGAGAAGAGAATAACGTGGTTGTTACCTTCTCTGCTCTGCTCCCTGTCTCCTCATTGTTCCCTGGGCACCCATCTGTTCGACTTACCAATACCTTTGGACTGCAGGCCAGGACTAAAGACCTAAGCAAAGAGCTTCAGGGTCTGCTGCTGCTGCTGAGGTTGTTAACAGAGTTTTTCGCTCTGAGGATAGGTAATACTTTTTAGCTGATACTCCTAGAAAAAGGATTTGGGGTAAGTGGGAAGAGTTATCCCTTCCTCCACATCAGCAGAACAGACAGAGGCCCAGTAGTGTCACTTGATGTGAATGCTCTCCAAACCAGAAAAAAAGCAGGGGCAGGTGAAACCTTCACCACTTGAGTCTCATCTGTTCTCTCAACAAATACATGCACTTGAAGCTGACTTCCACGTTTGCTAGGGGTTTGCTTGTGAAGGCATGACTGCCAATGGGCAGTAGGAGAGGGAAAATCACCTAGAAAGACATGTAGATATTCCCTTAGATGGAATGAAGAAGAGGAATGTAGACAAAGGTGACTGTAAGGGCACTGCCCTCCTGCATCCCAATCAGCTGTGCCTTCTGGGGTGCATTTGCTATGCAGTGTGATGAGAAGGGTTGGCTGTGCAGCCCGAGCACTGCTGCATCAGCATCTGCCTGGCTATTTACCACAAGTATTTTGTGGTCAGTGATACATTTTCATTTGGTCTAGAAAAAAAGCTTGCCTGTAGGAGGTTTTCCATCTGCCTTGAAGAGGATCTATGAAGATAAGCGTCACCACAGCTTCAGGGTGGGTTTGCCAGTAAAACCTTCTCCTGTGGCTCATATTGATCCATTCCAACGTGGTAGTTTGTCAACACTGTGAAAGCAGCTGGGAACACCTTCAGCTCCTGAGGTGGATAAGTAGTAAATACTCACCCTGCCCTACAGTGAGTGTCTAAGTTGATGGATTTGTCAGCTCTCCAAAGGACTTACTGTAGCCCCAAGTGGGTTTTTAAGGCCAGGCTGGATGTGGCTCTGGGCAACCTGATCTAGTGGAAAGTGTCCCTGCCCATGGCAGGGTGGTTGGAACTAGAGGATGCTTGAGGTCCTTTTCAACCTTGACATTTCTATGATTCCATGACTCAAACCAGCCAAGTGTTTCTTGGTTTATGCTGAATATACAGGCAGCAGGTGGCTTAAGTATGCTTGGTGCCCAAGATCAGTGGGGTGAAATACACATTTCTTTATGTGCAGCAGGCACACCAGGCTACCAGCAAGCCCAAATAAGCTTCAGTAGTGGATATATGATGCAAGGCACTGTGTCACACTTGGGTTAAGCCTGAGAAGAATTCCCCCAGGGTAAGATGTCAACGACTGCTGTAAGTATGTGCATTTTTTTTGGCCTGCTTAAAACATTTGTTCACTCATTCCAGAGAAAGCTAATACCGTAAATTTACATTTTACCATGTAAACCTTAGCCCGCTGGCCAGTGTTGCTTTTGGAGGCAGGTTTCTTTAAATATTAGCAATATGCTTAATGGTTGCTTCATTTGTTATAGTTTTATACATTCCTCTAATTAATCTTGCAGCTCAGCAGGGTGGGAGAGGCTTGAAGTGGGGCTCTGCTGCCATTACGATGACGTCTGTTTGCTTTTATCAAGCCCAGTGACTCAGTTTCGATTGATTTGTACATCCACAGTTCCAGCCACGCCAGGCTATAGATGTGATTTCAAACAAAGGAAGGCAAAAGAAAATGAATATAGAACTGCTGTCAGCTTTGTCATGACAGAGGGTTTGAAAATTCAGCCTCTCTGAAGGACTTAAGAGTTCTGTCTGGTGGGGATGTGAAATGCCAGGATGGGCTTGTCCAAGTGGCAGGTGCGAGATGTCAAAACCTTCTGGATGCTTAACGACCTGACACTCTGCCATAACTCACATCAGCAGTAATCCAGGCATTCCCACCCAAAATGTGCAGTCGATCAGCACTAAAGGAACAGCAAGAACCCTGTCTTCTGGAGGCAGATTGTTTCCACTGTGCTGAGGGCTGTGCAAAGGCTGCAGCAGCTGTATCAGGCAAAATCACAACCCGTAAGGCAGAACTCTAGCTCCAGCAAGGAGTGCCACCAAATGCTCTCAAGGAAAATGCTTGGAATCTGGGCAATAAGTGTGTTTCTTAGGAGGAGAATGGGGGTGGAATGCTTATTTCTGAGTCCTCTTGGTTGCTCTGATCTGTACTTTGAAGCATGAGCTGGCCCCTGTCAAATGTTCCCTGGCCACTACCTCACGCTCTGGCAGGAAAAGTCCTCTCTGCTGCCCGAAATAACCCCTTCCATTGTGCCTGCTGCAAGGAATCAGCCTGACCCATAGTCTGTGCCCTTGTTGAGTCCTCCTGGGAGGAATACACCTTGTGCTTGGAGCCTCCTCCATCACACAGCAGGGTGGTCCCACGCCATAGCCCTGTAGTAGAGCAGCTCTTTTCTTTAGAGTGGTATTCACAGAATCATAGAATGGTAGGGGTTGCAAGAGAACTCCAGAAATCATCATGTCCAACCCCCATGTGAAAAAAAAGATCACTTAGGGCAGGTCACACATGTCCAGATGGGTTTAGAAGATATCTCACGAAGGAGATTCCACAACCTCTCTGGGCAGCCCTTTCCAGGGTTTCATTCCCCTCACAGTAAATATTTTTTTTTCTCATGTAGAGATGGAATTTCCTCTGACTGAATTTACGTCCATCACCCCTCATCCTATCTCTGGGTGTCATTGAAAATAGACTGGCTTCATCCTCCTGACAACCACCTTTCAGATATTTGGAGACACTGATAAGGTTCCCTCTCAGACTTCTCCAGACTAAACAGCCTCAGGACTCTCAGCTTTCCTCCTAAGAGAGGTGCTGCTGTCTGTTAGCCATCCTTGCAGCTAAGGAGCTTGTGTGGATTGAGGAGGAGGCTAGGGAAGGTTGCGGAGGAAAATCCATGGAGTGCCACTGGAAGTGTTACAGACACTGCAGCTAACTCAGGAAATCTTTGAAACACAGGTGGTTGTAGGTTGGCAAGACATGCAGGAGAACACTGTGTGCAGTTGCCTTGTTCATGGAGTGTCTGGGGAGGTCTTCCAGGCTGTGCTTTTGCACTGCCACATCTTTGGCAGCACTGCTGGCTTCAGCAGTGGATGTCCTTGGCTCTTCACCTCTGCTTCACCTTGGGGCTCACCTGCCTTTGATTGTGCTGTCCACCTGCTTTTGGACAGTGCTGTCAAGCATGTGGGACACCTGAGCTGGTGACCCAAGGATGCTTTGTTATGGCTTTTATTGTTTTTTTAATTACTCTTCTGATGATGCATTCCCTAAGTCAGTTTGAAACGTGGCCCCATGTTGAGTGGTGCTATGTAGTGTGAGGGGATGACACAGAGGACAAGAAGGGAGGGCACTGTTAATCACCTGATTCAGTGTTGCTACTGATGGCTTTGTATGGCGAAACCGTGGCCTATTAGTCCTGGTATTACTGTGTCCACAGGAACCTTTGCAGCTAAAACCTCAGCTGATGGCAACACCTCTCTGGTAAAGTGAGGAGAAATCTATCGAGGTGTGCTAATTGGCAGCAGCAGGAAGTAATTTCAGAGAGCCTCCCGTGGCTCCAAATATTCCACATCAGTCCTAGCCAGTCTGTGAGCAGGTTGCTTTCCTGTGGCAACGAGTCCTGCAGGCTGCTGGAGCTGTGCTGCAGCCTTTGTGGTTGCACAGGTACAGATCTGAAGAAAAAAAAAAAATAAAAAAAAATTTCCTCTTTCTCACAGTTCACATTGATGAAGCTAACAAAACTCTCCCCAGCATATCCACTGCTGACATTTTTCCAGGTTTGAATCCTAGGTTTTAAAAATCCCCGTGGGTGGGATTTAAAAAAATAATAATAATTTTTTTCTGTTAGGAAATAAAGAAAATATGTGCCCATGTATATGCACATATATGTATGTATGCATGCATATATAACTGCTGAGAAGAATTAAGTCCTGCCATCGTGACAGTTTTAAGAGAGAAAGGGCTCTGTAAAAGGCAAAGAGCACCTCAGTCAAAGAAACAGTGGTATAAAATAATTGCAGCAGACTCCTTTGTGCGCTCTGATCACTGTGCAGTTCTCTAGGAATTCAGTGCCTCCATAAATCCAGCCTATGGATGGCAGCTGGATGGCTCAGAGCCGTGGCTCTGGGTGCTTACCTGGGTCAGTAAATTTGTCCCTGTGTAATGCAGAGATTTTACAAATGCAGAGTGCAGTTCTGCGCTGCTTGTGCAGCTTTCCTGTGTGTCCTGGACAGGCTGCAGCGATCAGTATGTGACACATGACAGCAATCATATATTGATTGTGTGTCTTCTCTATTGTGTATTGCATATTGTCTACTGTTTATCTCCCCTTTTGCATTCTGATGTCCCACAATTCATTGACCCTTTAGGGCAAAGTTTCCCTTTGGAACTTGGGAGGCTTGGCTGATGCAGCTGAAGGCTGTGCGGCCATCCAGAGACCTGGGCAGACTGGAGAGCTGGGCACAGAGAAGAGCTGGGCGTAGAGGAACCAAATGAAGTTCAACAGGGACAAGTGCAGAGTCCTGCATCTGGGGAGGAACAATAAACTGCACCAGTGCAGGCTGAGGTGATCTGGAGAGCAGCCCTGTGGAGAGGGACCTGGGAGTGCTGGTGGGTAACAAGTTATCCATGGGACAGCAATGTGCCCTTGTGGCCAAGAAGGTCAACAGGATCCTGGGGTGTATTAAGATCAAGAGAGGGTCTCTTTCTCCTCTACTCTGCCCTGGTGAGACCTCTTCATGAATACTGCATGCAGTTTTGGGCTCCCCAGTTGAAGAGGAACAGGGATATGCTGAAGAGAGTCCAGCAGAGTGCTACAACAATGCTGAGGGGACTGGAGCGCTGCCTTTTGAAGAGAGGCTGAGTGACCTGGGACTTTTTGGTCTGGAGAAGACTGAGAGGTGATTTAATTGATGTTTATAAATATCAGAGGGCTGGTCAGGAGCAGGGGGACAGGCTCTTCTCACTTGCTCACTGGGATAGGACAAGGAGCAATAGGTGTAAGTTGCAGCACAAGAGGTTCCACCTCAACACAAGGGAAAACTTCTTTACTGTAAGGGTCACAGAACACTGAAACAGGCTCCCCAGAGAGGTTGTGGAGTCTCCTTCTCTGGAGCCTTTCAAGGTTTGTCTGGATGCCTTCCTCTGTGATCTGTGCTGGATTGTATGGTCCTGCACTGGCAAGTGGGTTGGACTCTGTGATCTCCTTGGGTCTCTTCCAGCCCCTAGCATCCTGTCATCCTGTGATCCTGTGAAATGAAGTAGTCTTCTGTGTCTCCAAAAATCTTCAGTCATGCTGGAAAAGTGAGAAATAGCTCACTGAGGAAATCACAAATGTGGGCCTGAAGTACTTTTGGACACCTGAAAACCCCAGACCAAGCAGCCGCTCTCTGGCTTGCTGTAACAGCAATGGGTCTAAGTGTAGGGGGACAGGGTGGGACTTAACTTTCTGGCGATACATTCTTGCTGAATTATGGGCATAAGGCAGAGACTTCATTTTCTCCAGATGACTCTCAGGAAATACCCTCCCCATCAGCTATTATTGCCTAAATAATAGGGTGGGAAGTGCTACAGACTTGAGCAATATCTGAGGTACTCCATAGGGCACATCCCAAATCGGGTGTAGGGCAAGACTGCTAAGACAACTGATTATAATGTCACTCAGTGGGTGTATACAGTTCTCTTCTTGCCCCAGAGTTATGAGGTCATCTGGGGAAAAAAAAACAACAATAGAGATACTTGTTTAGAAATAGGTAAGTTGCTGAAAAGAGACATTACAAAATCTCTCCCTAAGCTTGGGCTCGTCCTGTCAACATTCCTGCATAGATTTAATTTCAATAATGGGGCCTCTAGGTAGGAAAACATGTGCACAAATGTTTGCAGGATTAGAATCTTAAATGCTAAGTTTCCAGAAAGTCCAGTCCAGGAAGGGAAAAGCCTGTCGAGGGAGAGGTCTGCTGGGATTTGATTTATGAACAGGACATCCTGCTTAGCTCCGAGATCTTGCAGATACCATTCTAGTGAGACTGCCGGGTTATTGTGATGGCAAGGAAAAAGAGCTCACCCTCTTGTCTGCCAAAGGCACTCAAACCTGCCTGGGCATCGTATCAGCGCTAAACATTTGGCATTCTTTATCACGTTTCATCACTGCCGTTTACTGAGCGATGTTAAAAATGCAGGGCACGTGTGCAGCTCCATGCAAGCAGACTCACATGTCTGTCGTTAATTAGCAAGTTGCATGCTGTCATTTGTGTAATTAAGCTCAGGATTGATTCCACGACCTAGCCGCAGAAGAAGGCTGTCCAGAAAGTTGAGGCAAAAGGCGAAAGAGAGGTGGAGCTCTCGGGAGGATGCTCCCCTGGTTTTTCTTGTGGATCCCTGTATCTGCCTTTTCCACAAGCTGGGATACAGCTCAGCTTTTGCACTTGGTGTGGGAGAGAGGGTGGAATGGGCATGGCAGAAAGAATGTTGGACTGGCACATAATTCTCTGTGAGGAGATAAGAGACATTCAAAGACGTGCTCCAGGGCGGTGGTGTTGGCACATCTGGCGTTGCAACAAAGAGGCTTTAGAAAGCAGCTTTGTTCTTGGAGCCTGGGATGCTGCTGCTCAGCTCAAACCACTGAAGAGCTTATTGCCAGTGGGTGCCTAAAACTGTCCCCTGGTTTTAGCTGGACTTGCAGTCCTTCAGCACCTCAAGCTACTTAATTAAATGGTGCCAGGGAACATTCCCAGACATGAAGACTGAGTCATCTATACTGTTAAATTGTAAGGGTGTCCAAAGCACATGTGTGGTCCTTCAGATGTTTCCCAGGCATGGTTTTGAAGGCAGCAGGGCCCGGAGACTCTTCATGGTAGACATTTGAGATGAACTGCCTTGTTTTGGCAAAAAAAGAGAGTTCAATAATCTGGAAGTGGGGTATCTCATTCTTAGGGCCAGGGGGCAGACCTAAGCATGGACATAACCTGTGTGTCACCAGCTACCTGGCCTTAGAATGGAAGAGGGTTTACAATGGGCTGTATAGTGCTTTAAAGGTCAGTGCTGGAGCTGGCTGTTCAACTAAATATAAACCAGTGCAGCTCGTTGGGAGCTGGTAAGGAAGGAGATGGGTAAACTCACTTGTCTGGTTGCTTCCTCATACATGAAGGAAGGAAGTGTCTGAATTAGAAATGGGTGAGCTGTGTTTACCTGTGGTTCCTCCTGGCTACACCATTGACAAGGTTAACATTTTACCTTGTTTTATTCCTGATATTTCATTCTTTCACATCATTCCTTTACATGGCCCCCACATTCCCATAAGCTAGTGCTGCAGCTCATAATTGGTTTGGATATTGCAGAAAATCTCATGCCCACCCTGTCCCCAGTGGACAATGTGTGCATGTTACCAGGAGGAATAATGCACCCAGCTGTGGATTAACAGAAGAGTCCACCCTGTTCCCAGTGGACAATGGGCATGTTACCAGGAGGAATAATTTACCCAGCTGTGGATTAACAGAGTCCTCCAGGATGTTTCCTCCATGCCTCATTCACAACTTTGTCACTGGCTGAATCCCTGCAGTTCATAGAATCATTAAATCATAGAATCAGTCAGGGTTGGAAGGGACCACAAGCACCATCTAGTTCCAACCCCCCCTGCCATGGGCAGGGACACCCTACCCTAGACCAGGCTGCGCAGAGCCTCATCCATCCTGGCCTTAAACACCTTCAGGGATGTGGCCCCAACCACCTCCCTGGGCAACCCATTCCAGAAGAAGGAATAACAAGTAATAGGATGTTATTAACCTTTGTGCTTTTTGCTGGGAGTCAGGTTGCTTCACTTTTACCTCTTGGCAAGGGGAAACCAAATTAGAAACCCTGGGCAGGTGACTAGCACCCACTTCATGGAACTGTCTGTGCTTCCCACCTCATGAAGGTGTCTGTGATTCCAGTTGGTGATGTCCAGTTAGCTGCATCACTTCCAGAAAGAAGAAGCTCTGGGTGGGTCTGTCTTTCACTTGGAAACCACCCATTTCTAACCTTGCAAGTATCCCTGATGGCATTTGGGGCTGCTAAAATTAAACCAGTCTGACCCCAGGAATGGGTGGGAAGATGACAGCTGTGTGGCCTTCAAATTGGTTGTTAATCTAACGCAGGGTGATTTAGCCCTGCCAGTCACATGTGTGCATTGCTGCAGCAGAGCCTGTTGGAGATGTGATCAGAAAGGCAGCCTGCTTCACAGGCAGCCCTGCTCCCACTTCCCCTAGAGCTGTCTCCGGCATGGGCACAGCCTCAGCTACAGGGACATGCATCTTGTAGAGTAGGGTTATTGGCTGAACTTGGGGATCCTGAGGGTCTTTTCCAACTTGAATGTTTCTGTGGTTCTGTGATCTGGGAGGTGGCAAATCTGGGTTAAGAGTGCTTTTTATCCAGGGCAAAAGAGCGCTGCAGCCGTGTGACACAAAGTGCTTAAGAAGAATAATGTCTCTTGATTAAATCAGAGGTGTGTTGCACTGCTATCAAGCTGGTGTATTGCATTTCTGTGTGCCTTCTTGACTCTTCTCCAGGGTTTTCCTCAGTTGTCCTATCTCATTTTCCTTCCCAGTTCTCCAAAGCCATGGCCTGAGGTGAGTCTCCTCTTTTTCAGGCAAGTTTGTGCTGAGGAGGCACACCTCCTTTGCTCAGCTGCTCCCCTAGCTTGGCTAATGCCTTGCTGCTAGCTGTCTTCTGCCAACCTCCTCAACAGCCAGGAACTTGGCTCAATGGCACTGAGCAGAGTCCCAGCACCCACCCTGCTCTCCTGCCACTTGGTCTCATTACGCTCAAACTCTGGAAGAGTGTCAGCTCTGAGAAAGCTACTGCAGGCAGAAATGTGCAACCCACCTTTGCTTTATAAGCTCTGAACAGAATTTCCATGTGGTAAAGCAGGATGGAGCAGGTCCTGCTGAGGGGGCCAGAAGCTGATACATCAGACAGGGGATGGATGTGAGGACGAGCTGTGGGGTTGGCACAGGAGAGAGGCAGCCGAGACACAGAGGGCTCAACTGTCTGCCCTAATTTCGTGCAGAGTCCATATCAAATCTGAACACCAACTCAGACTTCCTGTGTCTGGGCCCCAGCCACAGAGGAGCAACTTCTGGTGCGATGAATGAGATGAAAGCTCAGTGTGTGTGCCTTATCAGCTGCCTGTGTCTGGGATGAGGTGGTCAGGCTGGATCTGGTGCCATGCAGGGTGTCCTGGAGGAGTGTGGGCAAGAGCTGGTCTGGGCCAAGTGGGAGGTAGTAGGCACTGGGAAGGATGCATGTGACTTGGGTCAAGCAGAGTTGCTTTCCCCTTTGTGTTCTCAAGTGATTTCAAGGTGACTTTGAGGCAGTCTGCAAGATTCTGAGCTCTTTTGGCTGGCTTCTGAGGCGAAACTTAGTGTCTGCCAGTGGAGACTCCTGAAGTGAAATAACATGCCAGATAGCAAACCTCAGGAGACAGATCCTCCATGGCTGTAAATCACCACCATTCCCTTGGTCCCTTTGTAGAGCTATAGTGGCTTACAGCCTGCGCTCCCAGACGTCCTCCCAGGGGGTAAGAAGCACCAGAACAAATTCAGGTGTAATTGCTTCTCACAGAAAAAAAAAAAACAAACCACTTGCTTAGTGAGGATAAATCTAGGTCTTATTGTTTTCTTTTCCTTGAAGGAAAGCAGAGTTCTGATGCAAAGGCAGAAAGACAGGAATGACACAAAGCAAGCAAATAAGGGGGGGAAGTTTTGCCATTTCATTGCCTTTTCCCCCCTATATCTTCCTGCCACATAGCAGCTAACAAAATGGTCCTGAAGAAAACCTGAGGGACTGGCTGCATGAACAGCCTCTGAAAGAGCCTGAGTTAGTCTCATCATTACGTGATTGGCTTTTTTTTTTTTTTTTTTTCCTTCCCACCAGTGCCACTCCATTAATTTTCACTGCAGTGCCACAGCTGTAAAACAGGCTTAATGCAGTGGAGAATCAGACCTTATGCATCTAAATTAGTTTGCTTTTTTTTTTTTTTTTTTTTTTCAGAACTATGCTTTTG